>LOEQ01009825.1:2169-39417 GCA_001685075.1 Bramus lutescens | reverse complement strand
GGGGGAGTGGGAGGGAAATGGGAGGAGGGGAGGAGGTGGAAACTTTTAATAAAAAAAGTAAATAAAATTACTTAGGTGGGTTTTATTCAGAGAGAAAATTCCTAAAAGTGTGTTTTTAGAGCTCAATTTATTTTTTTTTTTGAGCCAGACTAACCTGCATCCTCTCTTTAAAAATGTCAGACCATGCTGTGCCCTGCGATCTTGTGGCTATTTTCCGGGTCCACAGAAACCATGCTCAGAGCATCCTTGCCATGTGTCTTCCAGTTGCTCTGCGGCAACACAGGACCAAGAGCGTTCCAGATGTCACATTTTATCTTCACAGTCTTTTGGCTGTGATGTGGTGTGCTATATACCCAGGAGCACTGTCTTGGGTGATGGTTTCCCGCTGTGATGTGGTGTGCTGTATACCCAGGGGCACTGCCTTGGGTGATGGTTTCCCACTGTATTGTGGTGTGCTATATACCCTGGAGCACTGTCTTGGGTGATGGTTGTCATCGTCCGTCTCACTAACTTTAATCCTGCCTTGTACAGGGTTATGTCTGAACAAACTAGTCACTAAGTACACTCCATTCTTTTTTATGATATTTGTTCTCATTTTTAAAATTATAATTATGTCATTTCCATTCCCTCTCCTCCCAAAAGCACTCACATTATCTTATCAATGAGGTTATGGAAGGGGCAAGAAAGCAAAGCTCCAAAATGTAATGTTTAGAAGTGTCAAGTGCTTTAATGGACAGGTGTTACAGCCAAGCCCTTTTCTGTACTATCTCTGACCTTTCTCTTCCTCTCCCCTTTTTCTCCAAGAATCTAAGAATTCCTGTGCCCCAAGGTGACTGTCAGATATTAGTACACTGTCCCTCAAAGTAAAAAATACTACATTTATTTTCTATCAACTCTCAGTAGAAAAGCTAACCACAGAGAAATTCTTTGGTCTATCTTATTTGACCACAGCAAATGAGATCCTCCTTTTTGGTGTCCACAGTATATTGGAAGGGAAGGGATTCTGCACAGGGCAAATGAGAAAAACCCCACCAATGGGCCATTCTGGTTTCTCCCAGGATCTGTTAGTCTTAGGTCAGACCCCAAATGTCAATTACATCCGATGGGGACTGCTATGCTCTATTATAGCTAAACACCAAAACATGTTTCCTTGGATCCTGGCCCTTATTTGTGAAAGGTCCCACGCTCAATAAATTTTGTTTAGTGGGTATTGTATACCTTTCCTCTTTAAGCCTGCCTTTGTTACAGGTGTGCTGATCACACATCTTGGGACAAGGAGAAATGCTACCATAAATTTTGGGGGCTACAGTTGAGAATCACTGAGTCCTTGGAGCAAAGAGAAGATGGATATTTTTGAAAAATATGTATTTTACTTTTTATCATCTCCTAAATGAGAGACCAACTAACATTGTGATTTAATGGCTGTTTTTACTCAAGACTGATTAATTTGGTAGAGACTATGCTAGTCCATCTTGTTAATTTTATTAAAATACTAAACAATTTTATAATTAATTTAGTTTACATGTTTAAAATGTTGAGTTATATAATATATTTACATAAGTATTTATATTTTAAGTTTAGAAAGCATTTTGAAATTTTATATTTGAAGTTCTTTAAACCATGTTCCTTAGGCTCTTCCCTTGCTATACCCCAATTCAGTTCTGTTTTGTTTTGGTTTGGTTTGCTTTTTCAAGACAGGATTTCTCTGTAGCTGTGGAGCCTGGCCTTAAACTCACTCTGTAGACCAGGCTGGCTTTGAACTCACAGAGATTCGCCAGCCTCAGCATCCTGAGTCCTGGGATTAAAGGTGTGCACCACCACTACCTGGCCTCATTCAGTTTTAAAATGAGGATGTCCAGCATATATTGGAAGCAGGCAATTGGTTTTATTTTTCATTTTATATATGCAGAGTGCATTGTTTAGAGGCTTATATGAGTATAAGAAAAATTTTGGATCTTTAAATAGCTAGGGAAGTTTAAAGTTGGAATTAAAGCATTTTTGCATTATGAAATGGCCATGAACCTAAGCTAAAGGCAGAACCTTAAGGTTTTTGTGGCTTCTATCCGCTAATGTGCTACAACACTTGAACAGCCTGGCTGTACTATTTGGGAACGTTGTAGATTCTTTAGGAGGTGAAAGTTTATTGCTAGAAGCTGGTTGTTGGGGTTGGTTATTGAAGCTTTATAGGCTGGTCCCACGTGCACTTGACCAGCTACCTCTGCTCTTGCCACCCTACTTCTCTCACCATGATGGAATGATCCCCAAAGTCTGTAAGCCAGAATGAAATCTTCCTTGCTTAAATTTCTTCTTGTCGTGAGTCTGGTTGGAGCAATGAAAAAAAAAAGTAAGTAATATACTTGTCTGAAAATTGGTTATGATACCTTTTTTCAAGACCCAAGAGGAGGAGTGCTGCAGAGAATTTGAACAAAGAACTTGGTAATTTTCCCTTGTCAGTCTATAATGTGTCAAATTAATTTTTCCAGTCACCTTTCTTTATTTTTTTATTTTTATTTTTTATTAGATTAAAAATATACCAATACAAATTCCCACTCCCTCCCCTCCTCCCATCCCCTCCACACACCCTCCCACCCCACCCCCCTTTAATCCTAAGAGAAGGTAAGGCACTTTGCCTTGTGGAAGGTCCAAGGCACTCCCTACTACATCTAGGCTGAGCAAGGTATACATTCAAAAAGAATAAGATACCCCAAAAGACAGTAGATGCAGTAGAGATAAATACCAGTGTCACTGCCAGTGGCCCCTCAGTCTGTCCCAGTCATACAACTGTCAGCTACATTCTGAGGGACTAGTTTGGTCTTATGCTTCTTCCTTACCAGTCCAGCTGGATTTGGTAAGCTCACATTAGCTCAGGTAAACTGTTTCACTGAATGAACCCTTCATGGACTTGACCTCTTTGCTCGTATTCTCATTCCTTATACTCTTCAACTGGGCCTTGGGAGCTCATCCAGTGCTCTGATGTGGGGCTCTGCTTCTGTTTCCATCTGTTGTTGGATGAAGATTCTATCATGATATTTAAGATAATCATCAGTCTGACTACAGGGCAAGACCAGTTCAGGTACCCTCTCTTCTATTGCTTAGTGTCTTAGCTGGTGTCATTCTTGTGAATTCCTAGGAAATTTTCTAGAGCCAGGTTTCTTGCTAACCCCATAATGGCTCCTTCAATCAAGCTATCTCTTTCCTTGCTCTCATAGCTATTGTTCCTCCATCTCGACTATCCCATTCCCTCAAGTTCTCCTCAACCCTCTCCTCCCCCCCTCTTTCCCTTTCCCCTTCTATCCCCTGCCCACATGCTCCCATTTTTTTTTCAGGCAATCTTGTCTCTTCCCAATTTCCAGATAAGTCTATATATGCTTTTCATTGGGTTCCCCTTATTACTTGGCTTCTCTAGGATCATGAACTCTAGGCTCAATGTCCTTTGTTTATAGTTAGTATCCACTATGAGTGAGTACATACCAAATTCATTTGAGAAGCTTCTATAAAGTAAGGATACAGTCAATAAGACAAAGAGGCAGCCTACTAAATATGAAAAGGCCTTCACCAACTCCACATCAGACAGAGCACTGATCTCCAAAATAGATAAAGAACTCAAGAAATTAGACATTAAAATTCTAAATAACCCAATTAAAATGGGATACTGAGCTAATCAGAGAATTCTCAAAAGAAGAATTTCAAATGACCAAAAGATACTTTAGGAAGTGTTCAAATTCCTTAGTTTTCTGGGAAATGCAAATTAAAACAATTCTGAGATATTATCTTACACCTGTCAGAATGACTAAGATCAAAAACACCAATGATAGCCTTTGCTGGAGAGGATGTGGATTAAGGGGAACACTCATCCATTGCTAGTGGGAATGCAAACTTGTGCAACCACTTTGGAAAACAGTGTGGTGGTTTCTCAGAAAATTGGGAATCAACCTACCTCAAGATTCAGCAATACCACCCTTGGGAATATACCCAAAAGATGCTCAATCATACTACAAAATTATTTGTTCAACTATGTTCACAGCATCATTATTTGTAATAGCCAGAACCTGTAAACAACCTAGATACTCCTCAACTGAAGAATGGATAAAGTGTGGCACATTTACACATTAGAGTACTATTCAGTGGTTAAAAAAAATGACATCTTGAATTTTGTATGCAAATGGATGAAATTAGAAACCATTACCATGAGTGAGGTAATCCAGTTACCTTTCTAAACAGTTATCATTCTTCATGAAATGTAAGTGCAAAATAAGTATTCTTCCTTAGTCTTGGGATTTTGATTTCTTGTTTTAAATCATCTCTATTGTGAGCTATATCACAAAAAAATAATCCATGCATTTTCACGTATAATTTAAAAATAATAAGCAATAAACATCACCTGTAGAATTAGAATACTATCAATTTCTCTTCAGCAGTCTTTTTTCTCTTCTCAGAGTTGACCACTAGGCAGAAGTTTCTGTCCCACCCGCCATTTTGCAAATAACTGAGAGGCTTAATATTAATAATAAATGCTTAAGTTTTTTGTTTGGTTTAATCTTAATAAAAGCCATTCCATCAACACAAAGAAATCCAATCAAACCAGACTAGACCAAGTTAAAATGCTCACGTTTAATAAATGTGGCACTCTCAGGTAGCCCAAGACAGCATGGTAGGAAGAGAAGCCAATGCAAACTGAAACCATGTGTTCCTTTTTCCGGTGCAAACCTAAATAGCCTGTAGGAGTGGTCCTGAACCTCCCTAGGGAAGGGGTCAGCATTTGGCAGGCTGAGAATTGGAGTCCAGACTGGGGTAACTCAGTCAATTACATCACACCCATTGAAAACATTTGTAATTTTATTTTTATATAACCGTCATGTCAACAAAGTATATTTAACTACTGTGTCTTAAGTATTAGAATCAAATCTGACACCATGCTCTTTCTTCTTGACACAAATTTGGTTTTCTGCTGTTTGTTCAGTCACAGTAATTATTGCGATAAAAATATATGATGCAGAAGAAACCAGTAAAATATATTATGATGTCTCTGTGAATTGACTGAAGTGTCATAGGTTTATTTGATATGGTCTGTGACTTGTGGAGTAGGAGCATCTTACATTAGCTTTTTGTAGACGTAATTTCAATATGCACTTATGACTGTCATAAATTCGCAAACGTATTTCCCTCTAATTACAAACCTTAGCAATAACACTAAAATTTCCTCGTTGGGGGCTGAAGAGAAATCTCAGTATTTAAGAACAGACACCATGAATGTGAAGGACCTACGTTCGGTTCCACGTACCCACATAACACAGCTCCAGGGACCTGACACAGGCTTCTGGGCTCTGTGAGGACACACACTCGTGTGTGTGTGTGTGTGTGTGTGTGTGTGTGTGTGTGTGTGAGAGAGAGTGTGTGTGTGTGTGTTTGAAAAGTATTTGCAATTAAAACTACATTACTTTTTAAAGTTTCCTGTGTTGTGGTTTGCAATATCTACTTAAGAATGATTGCCCGAGCTTCTCTTCCTATCATATTATCTGTTCTGCCAAATTTCCACGGAACCTGCCTGTTTTCAGCCTTCCAGTTCTTTTTACCAGAGGCAAGCTATCCTCATGTATTATCTTTGAATCAGAAAGTAATTTTATTATCCCCCTTCCTTTTTTCTAGATGCAATTAAAAACGCTACCACAGCTTTCTTTTCACAGATTTCAGCTACTTCTACTAAGAACTATTATTTTTCCATTTCCGAGACAGGGTTTCTCTGTAGCTTTGGAGCCTGTCCTGGAACTAGCTCTTGTAGACCAGGCTGGCCTCAAACTCACAGAGATCCACCTGCATCTGCCTGCCAAGTGCTGGGATTAAAGGTGTTTGCCACCAACGCCCGGCTACAACTATTACTTTTTAATGCTAAGGATAAGGTCATGGGATTGAAGAATTGTATCATTGCTACTATGGATAATAAAAAGTTATTATATTTACACATCTGTTTGGGAAGTTACTCTGAGTTTTCTAGGTATATATTTACAACGCTTTTAAATGGTAGGGTTTTATTTTTTCTTTCAAATATTTATAATTTACTTTTGCTTCTTATATCATATTCCTGTTAGAAAAGAGATAACATTTGTCTTGAGTTTCTTCCTGATATTTCCCTCTTCTAAATATTTTCCTTTTATTCCACAATATTTTTGTCATTCTAATCAGGCTGACGTTTGCCAAATTTTAAGTTTTATGACTTACAAAACTTTTCAAATAATGTTACAAATGTACTTTTATTAATAGTTGACATGCTATGTCCTGTATGCTCTTTTCATTGAGTGTGAAAGAATGGCTAAAGAGCCTGTATTCAAACTTATTAAATGTGCCTGCTTGAGCAGGTTATTCTATGTTTCTCAGACTCAATCCTTTCATTTGTAAAATGATAGAAGCAACTATGTGGCACAATGTATGAAAAATTCTTAAAATCATGCATGACTCACTTTAAATACTTAATAAATTTTAGCTGTCATCATACTAAAATAAACTTGTTCCTGATGAGACTATTAAAGAAATCATCTTATAATTCATATGGCATATTTTAATAAGATTATTAAATTAGTAGAATATAATTTTTAGTGATCTTGCACCTGTATTCATTAGTGCCATCATCTTATAATTTAACTTTTTGAATTTTCATAAGTTTAAGATTAAACTTTTGTGAGTTTTATAAAACATCATCCAACGTACTATCATGTTCTATCCTCTGTACAAATTTGTAGCACAGCAATTATTTTGAAGGTAACATAATTCAAAAGTAAAAAAAAAGGTAACTGTAGCACCAAAACATTTTTCAAAAGTAAGTTATGCCATAGATTTGTTGATTAAAGCCGTGTGCAGCTTCTGAGTAGTCTTACTTTTATAATTTTAAATAAAGATGTCTATTGTATCTATTCCTTCTTTTTAGAATTGCATTGTGCTTATATCAAGTCTGTATTATCTGGATTTGCTATTGTCTAACACAGATAAATTTATTTTCTCCTTTCCATTTCATAGAAAAGGAGAGGGTGGTGCCAGCCATCCTCCTGAGCTATGTGTGAAGGACTTGAAATAGTCCACAATATATTCTAAGTATATTTGCACATCATGACTAATGGAAGCCTGGTGAATACAAGGGGCGAACAGCTGGCCTGTAAGCTTGGGCACTTTCTAAGGAGAGACTGCACTAAAACCAGAACAGGAACTGCAGTGTCTGTGGTCTATGACTGGTCATATGACTAGAGCTAGTGGGTTCATTTTAAGAGAGAGTCTCCAAGAGGAGGTATTGACAAGGTGAGTCAAGTAAAAAAAAAAAAAAATTGCTGTGCACAGGCTGTCTAAACTGACAAGACTTGCCAGGAGTGCTCTGCTGAAAAATGGATATAAAATTACAATTTCTAAGGGAAAAACTAGTACCTATTCACATGTACACTTAATATCTAACCTACAAATAAACAGGATGGGCAGGACATGACCTCAAATAACCAGTAATCTAGAATATAAGTTCCATCTAATGAAAGGAAAGCATGACCCAACTTCCTTGTTTTTCACTGATTTTCCCTGAAATTTTAAATTCCTAGTTAGCCTTTCATTGCAGTGAGTAAATAATTGTATATCCATTATGAGTGCTGACTTTGCTTACAAATAAAGACTGTATGTGGGAGTTTTACTCCTTAATGGCATATTATCCTAATTGGATGTTACTCAACATAAAATGACAAAATGATTTACTATACACCTTGTTCTCTACTGTTAATCATTTCTATTACTTTCTAAAGTCTGTAAAATTAATAAAAACAAAAAGAAAAGCTTTCATTTCTACTGCGTGCCTATATGCCTGTTATATATATTCCACCATTACTATTTTAGGCTACCACTATTCCACTGGTGAATGCAGAGTCAAGAGACTCAGAGTAACATTTTTTTAATTATTACAGTTTGGTTGGAAATTTCACTGAGTGAAGTGATTCCCAAGCATATTTCTAAAAGGCTGTCTTATGTCCCCAGAACAATATATCTATGTGTGCCTTGTGGAAGAATTACAAGTGTTAGATAAGCTTCTGATACACTTGAGTTATAGTGATGTTGGACATGAGTTTAATGTTAATGAATCAACAATGTATAATAAATGGATGTATTTAAGCTGAAGCACACATAAATAAAGGATACTGATCACTTGATGAAAACGTATTGATTGAATACTTGAAATTTAACTCTGTATTTCCACTAGCAGTGCGGGTTCAGATATTTATTAATTCATTTTCCATCTGACTCTATGAAACACTGTTACTCTGAGTAATGAGAGTACCTCCACCATAAAGATAAAAGACATAAAAACTTACAAATCATTAGATTCATAAAATATTAATTCAGACTTATTTTTTTACTTTTAAATTAGCAGTGAATTTATAATATTTACTTTTGAAATAATGCCTTTCTAGATCAAAAACTGAAAAAAATTCACATTTGGAACTTGTGAATGTGGGTGTGTGGTATAGTACAAAAAAGAATTGGCCCTTAAATGAGCATTTAGTAAATTATTGATCTCTGTCCTGAAGATCTAAACTTTAAGAGATATTTGGGACACGAAGTCTGTGAATTCATCAGTGAAGAACATTGATTTACTGACATCACTTGGTGATATTATTAGAAGATGGTAGAAGGTGGGACCTGGATGGAGTTGGCGTATCATTGGGGTAAGTATTTAAAGCATACTATATCTCCTCTAACTTTCATTCTTGTAGACAGAAGTTTCTGTCCCACCTGGTCCCAGCCCTGGAGGCAGTATCACCATTTTGGACTGGGTTGAGATAAGAACCAATGGCTGGCTGTTTGGCTTTTCTGACCTTCAGGTTGAAACTCCAATATCAGTCTCTGGGTTTTTATTAATCAGGCTACATATTTTGCTTCTGTCCTACTTTGATGTAAGCATCTTCATCCACCATATGTTCTTCTCTGCCTGGTTTTGCTGCTGTGAAAAAAAAAGAAAAGAAATAGTAAAACAGACAACCAACAACAACAAAGCACACTAACAGAGCACATCAACTGCACATCACTAAGTGTCAGCCGTTGGGAGGGATCTACTCTTATTTCACAGGTCAGTCTCTAAGGAAAATAATTCTCCCTTCACAAATAGACCTGTGTTCATAAATATGAGCATCTATCTAGAATTACCAGAGAAGTCATCACTGAAAAGATGACTTTCGAGCTAGATTTTAGGAAAGTAAAGACCTGGTTTATAGATGTTTGGGTGAGGCAAGGCCTGTGAAATTTAAATTACCCATAATTATAGCACATATGGTTTGGGACTAATACATCGATGGAATACAGAAAACAGGTTAGAGTGCCACATCTGTTTTCTAGGAAATAAGACACATCAAGAAATGGTGGCAGTGCTATGGGGGAAAGTGTTCCAGCTCTAAACGTGAACTAACAACAAAGGATGTCAGACTAGAAACTGGAATGAATGCATGATAAATAATCAAAAATGACTTCAACAATTTTAGTATGAGCAACTGGAAATAGTGCAAGACTTCAGACAGTCCAGATACAAGGGCAAGAGGATTGCAGAAACTCAGTCTTACTATACTCTTTGTTATCCAAGGGAAGGATGGACAGAACAGTGTCGGGTGGGCTAAGGAAGTAAAGGATTTGGGCTCAGCTGTATTTGAAAGCCATTGGACTCTGCCAAGTGAAATTGCCTGAAGTGAACGCAGGTCAATTGTAGAGAAAAGAGCATGAAATTCCACTCCCCTAGAGGTTAAGAAGATGGGTAAAATATAGAGACTAAAGATACAACCAGTCTCTGGAAAATGAGATTGAAATGTTTCAAGGACAGGAAATTGGTAGTTTGTCGCACAGAGCCTGGAAATTCGGTAAGTTGAGGCATAGATATCTGGCATCCCATTAGCAAGGGGCATTTTCATACACACATTGAGGTGGTCAAAAATCTTATGAAATGACTTTGAGATGCCAACTTGATAAAAGCTAGTATAATTTATAAAGGACCATTCTCAACTGAGACAATACCCCACACAGATTGATATGGGCAAGCACGTGGAGACATTGTCTTGATGGATGATTGACGTGGAGGGCCTAGTTCACTGTGTAAGTTGCTACCCCCTGGGCTAACGGTTCAAAATGGCATATGACAGTAGACTGAGAAAGCCATGAAGAGCAAGCCAGTAAGGAGTGTTCATCCACGGCTTCTGCTTCAGTTTTTGCCTCCAGGTTTCTACCTTATGTGACTACCCTGACTTCTGTCAACAACAGAGTTTGGCCTGACAGTTTTAAAAAAGAAACAAACTCTTTTATCTGTGAGTTGCTTTTGGTAAAAGTGTTTGATCACAGTCATTGAAACCTAACAAAACACACAGAATGAGAGGTACAAACAACTGTTCCCACAGTTTTGCTATAAAAGAAGAATTGGCATAACAGTAATGTTTTCTGCAAGTGGGAAAATGTGGAACTTGGCTAGTTTGTTTTTTAATTTAAAAAAAAAATTTAGAATGAAGAATCTTTAGAGTGAAGACCTGAAATGTTGAAAGAAGAGAGGTGATTTAACAAAAACCTTTATGTAAATGGAGCCCATGTCCGTGTCCGAGTGTGTGCGTGTGTATGTGTGTGTGTGCATTTACAGAAGATTCTCATTCCCATCCTTCTGTCCCCTCAAAATTTATACTGGTTTCCCTCCCTCACTTTGTCCCTCTTCTCTTCCATCACTCTCACATTCCTTTATTTTTCTTCTATTATGTAGATTGGTTTATTCCCCACTAGTGGAAACTCAAGGCTATTTTTATAATAATTTTATTTTCAGTTTATGAAAAGTGTACTTATCTTGAGATAATTTAGCTTTTACTGAGTTTGGTGTAAAACTCTAGCACACTATTTCATTAAATCAAAGCATATATGTATTTTAATAAATATATGCTTTAATTTTGTTATCGTTTCAATTGCTCATTTAGCCTTAGTGATAACTGCTTTTGTTTTAGAAGCTTTTCCTTCCAAGTTATGGTAATTTTTAACCATTCATTTTTCTTTTTGTCAATATTATTTATCAAATTTCTTATATCATTTTTCTTCTTTCATTTATGCCATTTAGTGATTATATTTTGTTCTTAGTGTTGGTGGTACCTTTTATTTTTCTGGGTTATTTTGCTTATTTGTTTTTGGAGAGAGGATTTTGTGTATAACCCAAGCTGAAGCCTCACACTTTTATCCCTCCTGGTTCATTCCTCAATTGTTGGGATGAAATATGTGAGGCACCATTACAGCTTGCTACTTTGGCATTCAAATAAGTGATCAAGATAACCATCACATATTTCGACTATTTTGATCGCATTGTTTTGGATTACATATGCACTTACTCTCCTTTGCATTCCACTATATCCATCTAATTGAGACCATACCCTTTTTGCCATTTGACTTTCACTTGCAGTTATCTTAGAATGTCAGCTAGTTCTTCAAATAAACAACTTGAGGATTTACACTATCAGTCTTTGGAACAGGTTAGCTTTCTTCTTTAGATATTTAGTGACCTTCCACTTTATGTTTTCTTGCTTTTTGCTAATTTCTAGGTATCCTTCTACAAAGAAATAGATCAGTCTACTCCAAATAATTCCTCTCCGATGGTGTGTGCAATTACTTCACCCTTCTCTGTGATTTCAATACTGTTTTAACTAAGTGTAATGTTATAACATTTTAGTAGATGCACCCCATCGAGTACAGTTCCAGAACTCTAGAAGATGTCTGTGGACCTAATAGATGTAAACACAGTGTTTTGAATATTAGGTGGAGTTATGGTTCATAAGAAACTATTCTCTCAGGCCTCCAAAGTTCTTATATCTTTTTCTTTATAGCTATATATAAAGAAAAAAAGTCCCCACTATTGATCAATTCTTGGATCTCCTTTAACCTTCTATTACACCATTGCTGCCATATGCCAAGAAATGATATAAATCTCAATTTAATTCCCTTACAGCAGTTTATAGTCATCTAATGGCAAACACTATTCTCTAACTATTTTAGTTCAAAAACAAATAGCTTCTAGTTTTCCAAGGGAGAAAAATAGTCTAGTTTTCTCAAAGTCAGTAATCAAGCAACAGAAAAGTAGATTGTAATACTTAGATTCAAATCCTTGTGGCTTTAAAACAGATGGCAATGTACATGATTTATTTGGAATAAGGCTTGGGGTGAAGGAAAACAATTCCTCTACCGGTTTCCGAAGAAGACATTTTCATGCAATACTTTCATTCACACATGCAATGAACATTAATTTGAACCTATTTTCTTTTATAGATTTCTGAAAATGAAAAGTCGCTTGGAAAACTCTCTGTGCATAGGGCATGAGAAGAAGCAGAAATTCCATAGACCTGAGTGAGAACTCCTAGTCTTTACTCAAACGCAGAAGAATATGGTGTGGTGCCCTTCCTCCAAATGGAAGGTCACAGAGCTTGCAGGATTGAATCAGAAGGTTGAAGAACGTCATCTAAAACTGAGAGATGCCACTTCAAACCTTCAAATCTGGATACAGAGATTTGTGTTAACAGTCTTTGAAACAGATTAACTACCCTTCTTTAGCGATTTGGTGAACCCTTCACATTTTATTTTTTTCTTGATTTTGGCTAATATCTATGTAACATTTTGCAGAGTCCAGCCTCCTCAAAACAGTTTTTCTGCTATGGTGCTATGATATATACAATCTTTTTCCTCTTTTCAACTTAAGTTCACAGCTGAATCATTTGCGTAGACACAACATTTCAAGTTCAGTTCCGGAACTCTGGCAGCCTTCAGTCTTCCATACTTCTATGAGTCTAGCATATATTTAAAAGAATATTTAATAACACAGTTCAATTCAGAAATTGGAGGGCCAATAAAACTAATTCAATAAATAAACTATATGGAACTTCTCATTGATTATTATATAATTATATAATATATGATTATTATATAATTATATGATATACGATTATTATATAATTATATAATATAGAATTTTGCAAATTTTACATGTTTCATAATGAATTAACAAAACATGCTTTCAGGTATGTTCTTGATGTGAATAGCATACCATTTATACCTAATATATACTTGCACTCCAGTTTTATCCATAACTGTGTGTAGCACTCCTCCCTCAATATATTTCTGTTAATCACCTATGGGTCATAATTCTCATGAAAAAATCGATTTTATTGTTTTTCAAAGGTATGGGTTGTTTTTCTTCTTTCCTCTCAAAATAGATAAAAGGTGGCAGAATATGGACTTTGTAAAATTGTATAAGCATAGGAAAATACAGGCTTACAAAAACTTGAGGAAAGGTCACCAACTAGGGGAAATATCTGTGGCAATTGAACCGGGCACCTAGCATTTTCAAAGCAAGCACAATACATAGTCCAGGGAAGAATTCAAATACTATGGACAAAAAATAATAATAACTTTTGATCAGAGCCACAATATATCTCTTTGTAAATGGAAAGTCCACCATGTAAGATGAGTAGCTAGTTTTCCTTTTCAAGTGAACACTTATCAACCATCTGCTTTTTGTTGAGTGCTTACCTGGTATCACAGTTTCCCCTTCTCCTGAAGAATCTTCTCATACTCCTCTTTGGGGTGGGAGCAAGCAGCAATACATGGAAAAGTCAGAGAAGGTCTCTAAAGCCATGCTTTCAGTGTGTAGGATCCAACTTCTCTGCAGACCGAGGGAATTCTCTAAAGCTTTTGGTCCAAGCAGGTATTCACAGACTGGACAATATGGGCCAAAGATTCACTAGACATCTGACGGAAGCACTGAGATCGTATTTCTTATTGGGCTTACATAATTTTGGTTGTGAGAGCACAAATGGAGTGGCATCCAAGGAATACTTTGTTTCAGGAAACTGTTCGGTGAACCAAGACTCCTCCCTGAAAATTAGAAGCATCCTGTATCTAGATGATTAGCATTAGAGTAACAATGTTTTTGCAAAAGGTGAAGGATAGAGGAAAATAAAGAAAAAACATCAAACATTTATATTTATATCCCCATTGTTATGTTTAATGTTTTTAAAGAAGTATTATTTTTAATTTTTAATTGTATGATTGTATGTAATCTGTGGGTATGCATGGCATTCTAGACCCTGAAGCTGAAGTTACAGGCAGTTGTATGCTGAATTAGGTAGCAAACCCAGCCCTCTAGAAGATTGCTTAAGTGCTGAGCCATCACTCTAACCTGTATGTTTAAGTTTTTGCATAAATCTATTTTAATGAAGAATTTTCAGATCTAAAGTATACCATCTTAGTGCCATTTTGTACCTTAATAAATTCAAAACTATAACGGTACAAACTTGTTTTAAAATATCATTTGAAAGCTTAATGGTGTGTAATTATTATACATTTTCAGATTTTAAATTTTGAATAAGATATTTTAATTTAAATTTTCTTATTTTAATTCTTGTCATCTTCAACCAGAGTGATTAAATTCAAATACGAGAAGGCATTTAAAATGGAACTCCAAGGTATGAAAAGCAGCAGATAAGGGTTACATGGGGAACAATGGGAAAATTGGAGGGGTTGATTAAAATGGGGAGGTTGGAAAAGGGGATATTGAAAGAGGGAGGGAGGAGAGAAACACTAAGAATGTTTGAAAACCATAGGAAACATATTCTTTCATAATATTACATATACTTTTATAAGATTAAAAATACAGTGTGTGTGTGCGTGTGTGTGTGCGTGCAAGCATGGTTATGTTTTCATACTAGTTGACATGCTTCCACAGATTAAGATCCAAACTCTAGGTGATTAGCTTAGTTTCAAGTTTCCAAT
This sequence comes from Bramus lutescens, assembly GCA_001685075.1. NCBI lineage: Eukaryota > Metazoa > Chordata > Mammalia > Rodentia > Cricetidae > Bramus > Bramus lutescens. The sequence goes on along the minus strand of LOEQ01009825.1, from coordinate 24,630 downwards.
GGCTACTGAGATGGAAATTCAGTTCCCACCCTAGATGAGCTACCACATAGCTTGTCCAATAACAAGTTGTAATCCCTGATTTTTGTACATATGGACTCAGTACTCCATGGGGCGTGTGTGTGTGTGTGTGTGTGTGTGTGTAACAGTAATAGTTGAAGAAGAATTAACAAAGAAATTAGGACTTGGATCACAGGAGTAGTAGGAGGTGTATTAGGGAGTGCAGGAGAGATTTAGGGGCAACATTCATGTATCTGCCCCTTCTTCCCTCACATTTCCTCAGCCTGTTCTGTAGGGGTTGTTTACAGAATAATCAATCTGGTTGGTCATTCCATAGACACTTATCCTCATAAGAAAAGGAAACTAAAGCAAAACTGTAAAATAAAAGTTGTTTTTAGAAATAGATAATTAATATAATTCAAAAGTTATAAAACCCAATCACTTCTCATAAACTAAAACAGCAATGCTATTAATGATGTGGGATGTCCTATTGACGCTGTGAATACATGCCGCTTTAAGTGGTTGGTGAATAAAGCTACTTTGGCCTATGGCAAAGGAGAATCCAACTAGGCTGGAAAGCCAAACTGAAGACAGCCAGAAAGAAGGCAGGGGGGCGAGAGACGCCCGGGAGCTACTAGAGTAACAAGATGTACTAGAATATTAAGCCTCTGAGTGATTATTATATAAGTGCCGGCGGGACCAGTCAGGACACAGAAAAGCTTCCAGCTACACTTCAATATAAACTTTTATATAAGCGTTAGCTCTTGCGCATCTGAACTCCGCACAACTCCTTTCGTACCCAGTTCTTGCGACAATAAAATGTAGGAAGGGTTCTGATGCCTCAGTGGTGGAATCAATGCTTTGTAATTCTTCTCAAAACTGTTTGTTATATTTTCACATCGTTTTAGCACTTGTGACAAAACCTCCACATACTTTGTAATTCGGAAATTTTTAGGTTTTCATGTGGCTGAAAGTATGTGAAGTGAGAGAATCGAAGAAAGAATATGATTGTTAAGAAAGGCTTCCAGTGCTGGTACACAGGGAGGTTGAGGATCGTCAGTGTTGACTGACAGGTAGCAGCCAGCTGGCAAGGCAAATTCACGAAAATTCAGGAGGAAAATAATAAGGTTATGCAAGGACACGGCCCTCTCACTTTGCTGGGAAAATGTGTTTTAGATGAAGTGCACTGTAGTGTAGCTTTGCTTGTATACTTTTATCTGAATTTCTCCAGAAGCAAACATCACTGCTTATCTTTTCCTGATAAAGACTCTTCATTGGATTCCTGAGAAACAAATCCAATTGGAATGACGGACCTCTGAGAAAATGTCATGAATCCCTTCTGTATGATATAGAGAAGACAAAAATATATTACATTTTTCTAAAAATGAACTTTCATAGAATTTTTATTCTGAATACATATACATTTTGTAGTTGAAGTTATACTCTATTCTATCAACTAATGCAATTACATTATATCCAGGCAGAAAGCCATTTTTTTTAACATTTATACAGTGTTATCAAAAATCTTGGAAAAAAGCAAACAAACCACTAAATATCAAGAAAGATACTTTGCTTGACATAGTATGAATTATTTCTGGAAATAAACCCTTAAATGATGCATGGACTAAAATTTATGTTTAACATCTGAAATGTATCTACATTTTCATCCTCTATGATGAAGCTCCATTCCTTTAAAATATTTAAATGTGTGGAGGGATTTTGGAGAATAAGTTGAAGTGACAAGGGGAGATTACTTCAGATTTTTCCACAGAATCCAAACTACACTGCACACAAAGCAATCCAGACTGATATGTGTGTGACCTGCTGATTACAAGCTGATTGGCAATTCAGAGTCCTCTCTATTCTAGTGATCAAATTCTATTCAACAAAAATATTTTATTCATTTATTTGATTTTATGCGATTATGTGACAGGTGTTCTTGATTGTCCATTTGGCTACTTCAGGAATTAACTAACGCCCAATGGATAGGTATTCTTATACGTGATATTTTTCTAAATTAAATCATTTGCAGAGGGAAAACCCATTTTTAATCTAGATCTTTTGAGGTAGGGAGATCTACCTTTACCCTGGACCACACCTGTTGGTGGAAGCCTATATAGAGAATACGGAAGAAATACATACTCTCTCTTAGCCTGCTTGTTCTTGTAGTCACTGGCAAGCCCAAAACTTTACTGGCATTATGTCCTATGTCTCAGAGACTCTGGTGTATATGGACAACCAGCTAAGGCATCCAGTGTCATGAAATAACAACTACTGGATAAGTGGACCTTCCATTGGTAGACAGTCATTGTTGGAATTACTGGACTACAGTCTGTAAATCATTCTAATAAATCCTCTGTGTGTGTATGTGTGTGTGTGTGTATATGGATGGATGGATAGATAGATTTTACATATATTTGTATTTTATATTCATTCTATATTTTATAAAATATACATGGATTCTTTCTATAAGTTCTGCTTTTCTAGAGAACCCTAACTAATTCAGATTATAATATACTTACATCAGTTCCTCCTTCCTATTTCACCTTCCAAAGCCTCCCATGAACCCCACCCTTGCTCTCTTTAAATTTTATGGCCTCTTTTTTTAATTGCTGTTACATATGTATATATGTGTATTACTAAATGTAACTTCCTCAGTCTGAATAATGTTGCCTATAAGTATGATTCTAGGGCTAACTATTTAATATCGGATAACCAGCTGCTGGGCTTTCCCTGGGGAAGACTGTCTCCCATTCTCAGCATTTACCTGCCTGTAGGTTTTTTTTTGTGTGTAGGGTTGAGGCCTCATGAGCTTTCTCCCATCATCTTCCACATGTTTATTAGTGTCATCCCTGTTCAGCTCATGTTTGGGCAGTCGTGTTGGTGAGGCTTCATGATTGTAGCTTCTGACATCAGTAAGAGACACAATCTCACAGCAAACTCTCTGATATTCTGGCTTGTAGAGTTCTCCTGCTTCCTCTTACGCAGGAGTTGTGTGGTAAAGGTGTCTAAATCACCATAATTCCCAACAAAATTATGAACATCTGTCCTTATACTCACAGATTACTATCATTCTCATCCCCATCAAGGAAACCTTTCTTTTTAACAGATGTAACACATAAGAGAAAATCACAAACCATCAAAATGCAGAATGATAAAACCTGTTTGGAACATTTAAAATAAATTTTCCAACTTAGTATATTCTACGTTTATCTATCTTAAGGTAAAATTTTTATATCCCCAATTCTGTTTAATAGATAACTTAGTACATTAAGGACCTGGAATTTTCTGAATATTTACTCATGTAGTGCAAGGCACACATTCAACCAGAAGAAGACCAGAACAAATTATCAGGAGGTAATTATTTACTCTCATTTAAAAAAATATCAGTAAGATACCATTTATAAAGGATGATTTCATGGTGAGGACTCTGCTATATTCTATGAGGAATAGTAAGTTCTAGAAAAGAGCCTCAACTGACAAGAAAAATGATCTTTCTGATAAAAAATGTCCCACTTATTTTTCAGGATAGTGGTTGAAATTATTAAACTATTTGTGTTGTGGATTTTGGTTTTATTCAAATAAAATTAAAATGACAGAGTTAGTATTAAAAAAGGCATCTTCTGGTCGGAATTTCATGTGGCCAGCTGGATAGAATATACTTCTTTATTAAGCTTAATAGAATTGCGAACCAAGGCAAACACAGTTATCAGTGATTTTCAGGTAGCATTCTGTGACATTTTAATATTTTTATTTCTTAATTTTAAAACTTTATGAAAGTTATATTATTGTGTTACAGTAATGATAATTACAGATTACTAAGGAAAAAAATCCAGATAAAGTATATTAGTTCCCTGAGCTACCATTGTGAAGACCATTTTCTGGCAGATTAAACAATGGACATTTTAAATAGTTTTTTCTTCATGTTTGCCCTGCTCATCATCCTAAAGTCCTCCATTTGTGTTTTAAATAGAGATTTTTCTCTTTGAATATTTATAACAGTCTAGAAGTACTATCATAGATACTTGGTCAGTTTTTCATGAAGGGTTTCTTAGAAGTAAAAGAAATATAATAGATCTCTTTGGGGACACAGATAGCAGTCCACAGTCTGTTGTTGGTTCTTTCTACTCCATATTGAATTCATTTAGGTGTTCTGTGCAATTAATTTAAATGTTCCAGACTGTTAATGCCATATGCTTTATGTGAGTCTTTTTTCAAACTATTTTCCATATATTCAGAATGAGATAAATTATACAGCACAGTAAAAAAATAAAAGTTTGAAAGGAAACTGAACAAGATTATTCCTGTATTTTTGATAAAATTTAGCTGTATTTACCGAACCAGCCAATGACTTTTTGAAGAACACTTCTGCCCTCATTGTCATTAGCGGCCGACCTCATCAAGTACAATGCTAGGCACCGTCATGCTGCCGCATGATTCAAAATGCAATGCATTTCTATTCACGCTCTTTGACGAAGTACATCTCTCTTTTTTTGATATGGCTTGTCTTTTTGTTGTTGTCTTTTAAAGACTCCCCTCATCCTCGCTTTCTCCCACCCTCCTGCCTTTGCCCCATCGTGTGTTTGTGTGTGTGTGTAGGGGGGTGTGTGAGTGCAGATAGGCCAGAAGAGGGTATCATAAACCCTGAAACTGGAGATACAGATTTGCAGTTATAGGTGCTGCTGATAGAACTGAGGTCTTCTGAAAGAACAGAAAGTGTTCTTAAGCATTAGGCCATTTCTCCAGCTCCTTCCTTATTCTTTTATACATTTGTTTTGTACAATTGTATTTTATTTTACTCATAGACACCCATCAAAGTTAGTTCTACTCTCTTGTGAATGAGTGCAGAAATGATTATCAGCTGGTAGATGTGGGAACTAGCAGGCTCTTTTGTTAGAAAAAGTAACACTGTTGTTTGTCCAAAATAAGAAAGCATTCTTTAAACACTTGCTGGATATGGCTTACATTCAGAAGGGAAAATTAATTTCACTTATTTAAGCTCAAAAAGTATTATTTCAAGGAGGACATTTTATTTGCTTAATTGTATTTAAGTGTTAAATTTGATAAAGGAAAATGTTTCCTGGGAATGGGTTATTTTTCTTGTAAGAAGTTGAGGTTGTCTTATGACGCCTGAATCAGTAAAACTTTTATGGCTCATTAAACAAGAATCATTTCTGATTGTTGATATGAATCATGTCTATCTTCAAATGTTAAATGTTCCGTGACCATTTAGTCACATTGAATCTTTATGTGTGGATTCAGTGAGCAAAAGGCACAAATGGTTACTTGCCTTGTCCAAGTAAGTAAACAAAACGACAACAATAAATCATACAATTGGGAATTTGGATGGTGCCATTCTGTCACTTACAGCTTTTGTGACTCTACCAAGACTCAGATTCTTGACAACCATCCTTAGTAAGAATGGATGTGCTTAGTCACTCCAAATTGAAATAATAAACAATAAATAAGAAGATAAAAGAAAATACTCTAGTTTTGAGCCACAGATTTGAGCACTCGTAGACAACAAAAACAACCGTTGGTTACAGTGTGGGATATCCATACATCACTGACTAACATAGCTTCTTTTGGGTACAGAAAGCTTTATCTCTGACTCTAAATGGAGTGAAAGCAAGATACCAAGTTTCAAATTCTCTGTCAACGGCTGTTTTACTAATTATCCAGATTCTGAGGCAATCATACAGCCGTAATCATTCACCTCACGCCTGGAAACATAAGTCTTGTTCTTTTGATGAATATTTATAAGACAGTGTAAAGCAGTCTACTTTCTTTTCCCTCCAGGCAAGACAATTTGGAGTTCATCAATATGTATTACCAAGGACTTTTATAAAAGGCACTTCAAAGAAAATTCATCAGGCATTCCTTTTGTCTTGATTTCTGTTAGACTGATACTTCCTTTTGACAAGTATCAATAAATTATCCTCTGATGGTTAGAAACTTGATGTCTTATTCAGAAACTTCCTCACACAGCAAAATATAGTCATGAGTTTCAAGTGGTATTATTAAAATCCTGCATCTAATTTAGTGACAAACAGAGGATATGCAAATTAACAACAATAAAACAAACATATAAGTCACCCTGCAGCACCTTGGGTGGATTTCCCATATTTGAGAGCTTTCTTGCTGTATGCAACTTGTGGCTTTATTATTTGTTGTGTGGACATATTTACAATTCCTTCACAAGCAAAGGAAAGGTAAGCACCCTTTTTGGAGATGGCTGAGAGCCACATTAAATGAAGCCAGAGAACCACATTAAATGAAGCCAGATTAGTGTAGCTGGGAAAAGCAGCGAATGACAAGCTGTCTTTCTCCATAAGGCTGATGGGTTTCTCCTTTGAATATTATTGGTTAGAATCACATTTCCATAAGCCAAGGGTGAACAAACGCAATTGTCTAAACTAAGAACGAAAGAAAGTCATCAGTGCACTATTTAATAGGCTGTGGGGAGCTGGGATTTATTTATATTCTTTCATTTAAAGGGGCTTAGTTATTTTGGTTTATTACTTTGGCAAAAAGTACTTGAAATACGGGAATTCTACTGATACCGATTTCTATAAATAAACACATAAAATAGCATGACGACTAAAGAGTCCATTGTATTTGATAGCTCTACTCACTCTTTACAAAACTATGGTTCTAATTATAAAATCATTTAATATTCAAGAAAAGATTTTGTCACTACCTGGCATAACATACTATAAATATAACTGCAAAGCTAAATTTTAAGAAGACATGATGGGAGAAAAAGTGTGGCATTTCAGCTTAAATATACTTTTTGTAAACTAATACAAATCACACAGTTATTCTATATGAGCTCATGTACAACAAACTAACACATATAACGTTTGAAAAACTATAATTCACTGTACAGAAATAGCTTGGAATGCACTGTTTATTCTACAGTAAAGGAATAAAGAAGTAAAGCTTTCATACCAAATACTGCAGGCTAAAAAGCACATTTTCAATACAAAGAACCCATGCTATCCTTGTATAAAAAGAATATTTCTCAAGCATAAATTATATTTAATATGATCTGGTATGGGTGGGTGCTAATGCTAATGGTGAGTGAGTTCTGAAATGCATTTTCAATTTGGGAGCCCAAAGATCCCACTGCAATATATACAACAATATATTTATTATTAATTTGTATGTGCTAAAACTGTAGAGGAACCATATTTAAATATTTCTAATCATTTTGGGGGAGGATTATTTGTTTATTTGTTTGTTTTTAAGACTGAGCCTCACTATGTAACCCCAGCCTGGAACTTATGCTATAGACCAACATGACTCCAAACTCACAGAAATCTGCCTGCCTGTCTCTGCCTCCTGGGTGTTTGGGGTAAGGCCCACCTACCATACCTCAGATCTCTCTATATATTTTTTTAATTGGAATAGACCTTTTTCTTTCAGTTAACTGACATAGTGAAGCAGCTGGGAGCTAGGTCTACTTCTCTAGGTCTAAGTTTATATACACATAGATTTTATTGATAGCTTGAAAACTTTATACATTTTTGTTGGATCACATTCTCCCATCTCAAACACCACCCCATCCCTACTCAATCCTCACTCCACACCTCCCCCACCTTGTGTTCTCATTTTTTTTAACCTGTCTGATGACATTTTCTTGTGTGTGTGGCCATCCACTAGAGTGTTCAACCACCAGAGAATGCACCCTTAAGAAACTAATTCTCCTCCCAGCAACCATCAGTTCTCAGTAGCCCTCAGCTATAGATGACCATTTCTCTCTCTATTCATAGATTTTGTTTGGTTGAAAGGAGCACCCACAGTTCTTGCGCATTGTGCATGCTTTCACAACTTCTGTAAGTCCATATATTCAACTGTCCTATTGGCTCTGGAAATAACTGATTTGTTGTGGTGATCCAAACCTCTGGTTCTTATATACTCTGTCCCCTCTTCTGAAATTATCTCCTAGCTTGGGGAAGTGTGATATATGTGTTCCATCTAGGGTTGAGCACTCCATACTTTTTTATTCTCTGCACTTTAATCAGTTGTGGGTCTCTGTGTTAATCAACATCTACTATAAAAAAAAGAGAAATGCTTCTCTGATGAGGGCTAACACTGATTTACGGGTATAATGATAAAATCTCAAAGAGTCTGTTTAATAAGATGTCTCTTTAGGAGAATAATAGCAGTGGTCTACATTGTGATGCCCAGGGAAGATAAGGGACAGGAGAGTCCAAGTACTTCAAGAATATCCAACTTTTGGATGATTACTTGAATGCTTCTTGTGGGAGCCGACAATGTGGACTCCAAGCAGATGAAGCTGATCCTCATGTCCGGCGAGGGAAGGCTGTGAGCAGGAACCCTTTTATGTAGAAGATCATCCGGAGGTATCTGGATAACAAGCCAGCTACAGAGAAACTGCTGCCTCATTATGGGGGAAATGTGAGCTTTGTGTTCATGAAGGAGGACCTCACCAAGATTAGGGACATGCTGTCAGCCAATAAGGTCTTGGTTGACACCCGTGGTGATTATTACATTGTTTGAGGTACATTGTTCCAGCCCAGAACACAGGCCCAGGGGCTGAAAACTCTTTCATCCATGTTATAGTCATCACCACAAAAGTCTCCAGAGGAACCATTGAAACTCTGAGTGATCTGGGTCTGATAAAATCTAAAGACAAAGGAGGAGCCATTGAAGACACGATGTGCTGAACACGCTGTCTTCTGGTTCTCCTTTGGGTTGTCATCCAACAAGTTAATAACAGTGACAGCATTTATAACCAAGAAGTCTTGACATCACAGAACTGACTCTGTGCTCTCACTTCCTGGAAAGTGTCTGAATGCTGCCAGTGTTTTTCTGCAGGCAGGTTAGCGGACTGTTTCCTGAGTACCATACTTTCCTTAAGTGGGTACAGGCGGGTTCTGGTTTTGTCTATAGAGACTGAGTAAACTTTCCCACTTGCTGAAAAGTCCCAAACCTTTTTGGCTAATCGACCTGCATTTGTGGCTATTGCCTGCATGGTGCTTCCAATGATGCTACTGCTGCCCCAGCCAAGGGTGACGTTAAGGAAGAATTGGAAGAGTCAGATCAGGATATGGGATTTTGCTTCTTTGACTGATTCCCTCAAAGCAAGCAACTTGGCTAGCTTAATTTGATAAACATGGCAATAGACACTTCCCTTAAAAAAAAAAAGTGGTTTCTTCCCAAAGGCCTATGACTTCTAGCCACAGGTTCTTGTACTGATTAATGGTACTAGATATGGGCTTGATTACGTTGTGTGTCTTAACTCCAATCATATAGTGGTAGGTTACTCCAGTGATATTCATGCATGTCACTATTTTTACGTTCTGGTAACTATTCAAAGCCAAATAAAATAGATCTGCCCCCTAGCTATATTAGTTACCTATAGCTGTGTAATGATTTCAAAACATAATAACTGAGTATTTCTGTTCCTATGGATTCTATAACTCTGTTTGAGGGTCTGTTGTGAAATTGGAATGAAGGCTTTGGCCAGGGATACAAGCAACCAAAAATTGGGCTGAGTCTGTAAAACTCCCTCCAAGCTCACATGGCCATATCAAGTGGCCTTGGTTCCTCACAAGCCATTTCCGAGAAATGTTGTTTTCTTACCGCATAGTCCAGTCTGTGTGGAGACTGAAGTTTCCTTGAGTCTTAAATGACATGGCATATAGCTTTCCCAGTGCAGGTATACCAACACAGTAAGTAGGACAACACAATAACCTATAAATGAGTCACTGATGTCACTATCCAGCTCTTGAATTCTATCCTAGCAGCTGAAATAGAAACAAGTCATTGACTCTAACCCATTCTTCAAGAGGAAGAATTATCTACACATCTTTTGGAGATAATTATTAAACATGTGTGGAAATTATTAAGCATTTCCATATGTGTTTCTGTGATATGTGAGAATATACTTAACAGCTGAAGACAATAAAATGCACAACAAATTGAATTTTCATCCACTAGTGGGATGCTTTTATGATAGTATGATATGATAAATGTGTTTTAGAATGCAAAAGGGCAAGTCAAAAGCACTGTGGATTAGATATATGTCATTCTAATTATGCAAGATGCTTCATTCACTTGCTATTTTATTCATTTTCTCATTGAAAAAATATTCATATACAAGAGCAAGCAAGGAAGGAGTGCTATTTTGTATTTAAAAATAAATCTAAATGCCCTTTAGCTTTCTAGAAAAAGGTATTTAGGACTAACACAAGTTTAAGGACAGACAGTGGTATGATAGGAACTGCTTTAAAAATTCTTGCTGGTGTCACGCATAATAAATGTTGAAGAAAGGCTAAGATGGAAGACTGATTAGGAGATAGTAAAATAATTAGATGATGGATGATAAGAAGTAATGCACACTGTGACCATCACTAATTATGAAAAATGAAAATGTATTTAAAATACATGCTGAAGAAAAGTGGTAGAATCATCTTGTACTGAAAGAAATTGTACATTGTTTTCTCCTGAGTGTGGCTTGAGAAGAATTCACACATCCATTCCACAGTTTCAGAAACTTCTATAACGATGAAAGAAAACAACATTATAGTCAAATTGTATCCCAGGACGGAGTTGACTCCTCTCCTGGAAACTGACTGTCATATCAATAGTCACATCAGTGTGAAAAATAAGAGAGCGTGGCCCTCTGTTATAAATAGAGCATCCATATTCTTTGTAATGTGTGGAAAATAAAATGACAGTTTCGCATACATTTTGGAAGTATCAGTGATACCAAACCATTAATTATACCTTCTGTTTGCATGGGGTTTACAATAACAGTCTTCTGATATATATTCCCCATAATATTAAAGGTACATTAGGAATATACTGAATGGCAAAAAAGAGTAATATATGCAGAGAAATGTACAGAAAGAAGGACTTTGGAGTTCAAGATATTGATATTCTTGTCTTTTCTATTTCTCCTTGGGTTTCTGAGATTGTCATGTGAAAGTTCTTAAATCATAAATTTTTTCAAGAAAATAATTGAAATTCACACAAAGATTGACAATATCAAATAAAGTAATTTCTGTAAATACTAGGGACAGTGCCTGACATTTATTAAGCTCTAATAAATATGTATAATTAAATTGATCCTACTTATAATATTATTTGTGATTATTTGATAAATGTAGCTAAGTTGATTACAAATATATTTTGTTAATTTATTTTGAAGATTTAAAAGTAGTAAGATTCAAAACATCAATGTTTTGCTTTATTTACATAAAAAAGGTGGAGTTCCTTGAGTCCATGACACTGTCTTTGATAGGGCACAGCAAGAATCTTGTCAACTGTGTTTTGCTCTACACAGTGATTTGCTGAAAGGGGAGCCACATTAGCAAAAGACCAGAGTATTAGAATATACAAGTGTCTTATGGTTTTTGCAAAATTTCTAAATATCACTATTGACTTTAATTGCCCAATTGGCTTCATAAATAACTGAAACAAGTTTTCCATTTAAAGAATAGTAACAAGCTGGGTTTGTATCTCAGTGGTAGAATGCTTTCCTAGCTGTGTGAGACTCTACAATCAATTCTAAGTAGTTCAAATATTGATAACTATTATTGAGATAAAATGATGTCACATTTTAATGCTTTCAATGATTATAATTCCTTCTATATATAATCAAAGCAAAAATATAGGTGCTTTCAAAATTTTCAAGTTTCTTAACAGCTGAAATATCCTGGAGTACCCTATGTATTAGGTCAGAATATTCAACAGTTTCAAAAGCAGTTATGATAACATTATCTTTAAATGTCAAAGAGATTAAAATAATCAAGTAAACGCTTTTTATATTGCCTAAAAATAAAACCAAAAAATCATCCACAAAGTGAATAACACTCATTATACATTCTTAATGAACTATATTTTAACTTATATTTTATTACTTTTGCTTGTTAAAAATTCTATTAGTGCTTCTGACATGTTATATTCATATAAAGTATGCTGTATCACTTTATTCTCAGTATATATCTAACTAGAGCTTGGGAAGTGGTTTGGGGATAAAGCATTTATTGAACTATCATGAAAGACCTGGGCTCAAATGTTCAGTATCCATTTAAAGCTAAATGCAGTAGTATGTCTCTAATCCTAGTGCTTCTACAGGAGGATGGGTGGTAATTGAGTCAGGAAATATCCCAAAAGTTCTTGCGTCAGTTATCCTGGCAGATATAACAATGAAAAACAAAAAGAGACCCTATTTTATGCAACATAAAAGATGAAAACCAACCCCCAAACTTGTCCTCTGATTTCCACACAAACACAGACTCATTCACTTGCCCACACCCACAGAAACAATAAATTTAATAACATTAACTATCAAAGTATTATTTTAATCATCAACATATTACCTTAAGCATGATTACCACTAAATAAAAAGTAAAAAAAATACAAACTTCACTGTACATCTCATACCTATATTGAGTTTTGTTATTGTTGTTGTTTTGTTTGTTTGTTTTTGCAGACAGGGTTTCATGGTGTAGTCCTGGCTGTCCTGGAACTCACTCTGTAAATCAGGCTGGTTTTTGCCCACTTCTGCCTCCTGAGTGCTGGGACTAATGATGTATAACATCACACAGTTATATTTTCTAAATACCAAAAACAACAGAAAATCACTATTAGCAATTTGACTATAACTGTTTCTCATTTTAGATATAAAATAGAGACCAACCATGATCTTCAAGAGAATGTAGTAGCTCTTGGCAGAGTGGTGACCTTGGGCATGAAAAGAACAGCAAACAGTGTAGGTGCCTTCAATCTTCATCACAGCTGAAGGGAGCTGCATGCTCCTATGAAGGCCTCTGATCAACCATGGCCATGGATGTGGCATATCACTAAGCCATTCCTTTCTCCCGGGGGAACATTGTTATTGCACCACAGGATAGTGAGCATTTTGTAGACTCTGTGTAAATGGAATCATCCTTTACTGTTTCTTCTTTAACTGGGCACGATTGTGTTTCCACTGCCATGTATTGATTGATGTCTTATCTATATTGTAAAGCATTTTTCCAATGTAGATACATCATAATTTCTCTAGACAATCCCTTATTTAAGGATATCTCATTGCTTCCAGTTTTTGGCTGAGTTGATATGAACATTTGTGTATAATTCATCTATGCCTACAACATTCGAATTTCTCTTGGTTGAAGAGCAAAGTTAATAAGTGTATGCAAATATGCTAGTCTGCAGGTTTTCCTAAGTTCTCCTATTACATAGAAGTAAAACAATAAAACACCTTGAGCACAGTGTCATGGTGCAGCTTTGATCTTACTGATTTTGGGGGTGGTTCTTTTGTGTTTTTTATTTATTTTCATTTTGGGGTTCATAATTTCTGTCTAGTGCTGGATTTAAATGACCAGTTTACAACACTACCCTAAGACAGATGCAGGTCTCATTTACTTGATCTTCCATATCTCCTAATACACAATACAGCCCTATAAAGTACTCCCTGTGGGCTGTAGATGAATCCCGTAAATTAGGATGTGCCATGAATTTGAGGTTAGTCAGTTCAAAGCTTTAGATTTTGCTTTCAATGCTCTTTGGTTCTCAGTTGATTTATAAATCTGCTGTTGAGTTGTCTGTGGTATGGAAACATTTAATATAGATTTATGCTTTCAATTTTTAATTTATTTTCAAAGTGAAAATTTCATATTTTCAAATATATATGTGAGACAATACATATTTTGTGTGACTTAAACATTTTTATTGAGTCTTGTTTAACAGTCAGTGTCTACAGAACACACATTCTGTTACTTTTGGACAGTGTTCTAAACCTCTCAATAGGTCAATTTCATTGATTCTGTTGTTCATTTCCTTAATATCCCTCAAATAAACATTCTAATTTGCATACTATCAATTATTAGACAGTGGATATTGAAACTCTAATCAGGCAATTGCCTTCCTCTTTTTGCAGTTCAGCCAAATTTCTCTTATCACTGTGATGAATGATTCACTCAGAACTAGGAAACGGCATTGTGTGCTGTAACTATTACTATTTATTAGATATCACTTTGACTAACATGACATTTCTTCACATTCACCTTTCTTCATATTTATGTGTGAATAATAGGTTTTCTTCATGCTTTTATTTTTAAATTATTTATGGCTGTATTTTTATGAATGTTGAGATTAGCTGCCATTTAAATTATTAGTAGTATTAACATGTTTACAGTCTTACAATGTTAATTTTTTCTCATTTTCAGTTTGTATATAAATTGAGTTTATGCATAATACTCCACCTTTATCTTACTCTTTATGAACAATCTGTTGCAGTTTGAGCAATGGATGAGTAGATAACCTCTCTTTGTGCCCTTGCAGCAGATACAAGTTCAGTTTCCAGCACCAGCATGAAATGACTTTTAATTGCTGTGATTCTGATGCCCTCTTCTAACCTCCATAGGCAATCACATCCACACACATGCACACACACACACACAAATAATTAAACACTGCAAAATATACTTCATCTTTTTTATTATTTTGATGGTATTTCAGAGATTATAGAATACAAAGAATAAATGACTCAATAATATAATAGAAACAATCTAAAATATAAAATTTAGAAAAATTATAAAGTTGCACATCACTTGCTCTACTTTGTCTAATCTGATGCTACTTTTTATATTTTTAAAAATTATATGTGTAAGAGTGTTTTACCTATATGCTTATGTGTGCACCACTTCTGAGTGTCTACAGCAATCAAAAGTGAGTATCAGACTCCTTGGAAATGTAATGCTATGGAAGCACCTTCAGCCAACAGCCGTTAAGATACCAGCCCAATTTGGGAATGATCTCACATACTATAAATGCAGACAAAAAGTGTGCTGGGCCTCTTGGCTGCTGGAATTGTTTCCAGTTTCCAGCACACACCAAGGACTGGGAATCATTACTCTTTGTGTATGTTTATCGCCAGATAAATAAACCTTTGTCATGCTCCATTCCAGGCTATTGTGGAACTCATTGGTATGCCAAAAAATTGGCTCCCATGTAGCCAGAGTCCATGCCATTGCTGGACCCTGCCCAGAATCCCTCCCCTTCTGTGGCCATCTCACATACTATGCAGCTGAACTACCCCTACCCCTCTGATGCACAGTTGAGCAACATTTGTCTGACCTGCCAAAAGGCAACCTAGCAATTTCCCACCACTTGGCTTGTTCCTGCCTACTGAGTGGCTGACTTGCTGCTACTTGTGGCTTTTTGCCAGACTCCTCCACAACTTATCTGACTTCTTCCAGGACTGTTCTGAACAAGCCTAGGTCTGATTCTCTCAGGGCTTGCTCTGGCTTGCTTTCCCAGTTCAGATCCACAAACGCCTGGCCCAAGCTTTGGTCAATAACCTCACAACTTGGGACTGTCTGCAAGCACTAGGTTCCTTGATATTCTGCCAAACTCAAATCTCCATATACAGTACACTGCTCTTAAGTAATAAACTAAATAAGTTAGTAATTCTAAGTCTCAGGTGATTCAGGTACTGATCTAGGACCTCCCTTACTGCTGCAACTGCGACACCTGCTGGCCCATAAAGATTATTACACCTATAATAATTTTCTGAAAATCATGAGGCAAGTTAATTTGTTTAATTAATTAATTAGTTAACTAATATACAATAAATAAGATTGAAAATTGTAAACAAACACCAAGATAATGTCAGACATTATCACCATCCAGGAATTTAACAACCTTTTTGTTTCTATTACATATGGAATTCTACAAGAGCTATATGTGCTACCCTATACATATATTTTTGTGATCATGGCAGCTATTAGCTTTGATATTCATATTATATACTTAAATAAATAGTTTGATTTGATAACAGCTTCAAAAATTAGAAACTTTTAGGAAGGATGCAGTCTTTAGCTGAAAGGATTCATACTATTAAAAAATGATAATCTTAATTTGACAGGCAAAATCCAATCCTTGTCAAAGGATTATGAAACCTTAGATAAGGTTACTGAAAATTTATCTTCAAGGATTTATAATGTTGTAATTGACAATCAAAAGCTCCTAAAATAAAACAATAAGCTAGCAGATAGAACATCCCTCCACATCATCTAAATAATATCTAAGGATGAGAGGATTTCATTAATGGAAAAACTTAAACCTTGGACTCACACATGTAAAATGAGAACCAGAAATTAATTGATTTGATAAAGTCATTAGAAATATTCATAGTTCAAGAGATTCACTCTTTAAAAAAGAGAATGGTAAAAAGATTTGGATCAATTGAGGATCTTGTCAGAAGTGATAAGCAAGGAGAGGAGGTACCGACAAAGGATTTAGCATCACTAGTACCTTTCAGAGTCAGAGATGACTTACTAAGAGCTTTTGTTACTTATTCTGTTATTACCATTTCAAAACCAGCAAATGCTCGATACCCAAACAGATACAAAGAATGAACATGGAAACCTATAGGTATGAAAGATCTAAAAGAAATTAAGCAAGCAATAGTATCTTATGGGATGAATTCATCATTTTTTAGGGAAAAAGTAAAGACTTGGACTTCAAGTAATAGAACTACTCCATATGATTGGCTTTAATTAGTCTCAGCAGTGCTAGAAGATAGGCCACAGTTACAGTGGAAGTTTTATTTTTAGAGAGTGGAAGCTAAAGCCCTGGAATATCAAAGTAGAGTCAAAGGATCTGAGGTATCCCAAGATCAAATTCTTGGCAAGGGCTATAATGCTGATCCACAGAGGCAAGCTATTTAGAACAAACACATCTTGTTCTTATGCCATATAGCAGCATGTAATACATGGGACAGGGCTAAAGAACCAAGAAGGATTGAATCACACACTAAAGTCATACAAGGCCCAAGAGAACACTTTAATGACTTTTTACAAAGATAAACTAAAGTTGTACAAATAGGGGTAACAGATCCAGAAGCTAGAGAAGTACTTATTGAATCTCTGGCTTTTGAAAATGCCAACTTAAAACGCAAAATGCTACTTGGGCCTTTTAAGCTCAGATCAGCACCAATGGATGATTGGATCCTGCACACAATCAATGATGACTCATTTAACTACAATACTGAGGCTTGGGTAGTAGAAATAATCTCGAAATGTATGAATAGACATTAAAATACCAAATATTTTTATTTTGGAAGAATAGGACATCTGAAAAGAGACTGAAGACATGGCATTCCTAGGAATAATATTTTCTATCAGAATGACAAAAATATCTTCTAAATATGTCTTCTAAATTATGTCAAAGATGTGGCAAAGGCCAACATTGTACCAATGAATGAAGATCAACAAGGGAGAAAAAAGGCAACCTGTTACCATCAGGAAATTCCTTGGGAACCTCTTGAAGACCCCCAGTTCAAATATGTTCTAGTCATTTTCAGTCATTGTGGAAGACATACCTCCCGAGGAAAATTTAAAAATTTAGTGCCTGTTGTAAAAACCAAACCAAACAAAACAAAACAAAAAACATTTTTCTCTGGGTGATATAATAAACATGGAGTATGAATCAAAAATTCCAATAGAAAATAGGAAACATATTTTTTGACAGACTTCTATAAATGATCAAAGATCAAAAGCTGAGAGTATGAATAAATAACATTGTACTTGAAGGATTACTGGACATTACTCCAGGACCTTGGCATACATATTGGTCTCTTCAGGGGGCAGATGTTCAATTCCTAAGAGTTGGATCCCTGTCTCAAGTAAAACAAAACATCAAGTGGGTTGAATGCATAGGACCAGAAGTACAGATGGAAGCTGAGGCCATATGTGGCTAATATAGCAGTGAATCTATGGGGTCATGATCTGTTACAGAAACAGAATACCCAGATTAATATTTCTTCAGTCTCAGAAATGGAACAAAAACCAACAACTCATGGTTCTGGGAAGAATATTATAAGGTAATATAAAGAACAGTCACCAACCATTCAGGTTATACAAAAACACAAAACAACTAGCAAACTTTTAGAGGTATAAGCAGTCCTACCTTTGAGATGGTTAAATAAATAAGGAACAAATATAGGTTAAACAATGGCCTTTAACAGAGGAGAAACTGCAGACTTTAGAACAGCTGGTACAAGAGCAACTAGATGCTCAGCGTATTAAAGAATCAACCAGCCCTTGAAATTCTCCTGCATTTGTTGTTAAAAAAATCTGGAAAAATGGAGAATAGTGATTGATGAAAGAACTGCTAATAAAGTGATTCAACCAATGGGCTCTCTACAATCTGGAAGTTATTTGCCTTCCCTATTGCTTAAAAGATGGCCTCTTATAATTATTGATTTTTTAAAAAATTGTTTCTTCACTAAACCTTTATAAAAAAAGACAGAAAATTTTGCCTTCACAGTGCCTACTTATGATTCTCAGCCTATTAAAAGATATCAATAGTGGGTTCTCCCACAGGCAGTATTAAATAGCCTCACCCTGTGCCAGTATTTTGTAAGTTGGCCATTGGAAATAATATGTAAACAATTACCTAAATCTATATTTTACCATTATATGGATGGCATTTTGCTATCTGATTCAAATATAGACACTTTAGAAGAAATGTTTGAAGAAATGAAGAAAGTTTTGCCTACTTGGGATTACAAATTGTTCCTGAAAAATAAAAAGAGGAGATTCTATAAATTATCTAGATTATAAAATATGTTTATAGAAAAATAGAGCACAAAAAGTACAAATTAGGAGAAATGGATTTCAGACTTTTAATGACTTTCAAAGATTCTATGGAGACATTTCCAATCTATGGCCCACTTCTGGAATAACAGGTGCTCTAATAATTCATGTAAACAAAACGTTAGATGGTGACAAAGACTTAAAACATCCCAGGGAATTAACAGCTGAAGCTGAGAAAGAATTGACATAGTCTGAAGAGAAATTATAGGTCACACTTGTGGATCATGTGGATCTGAATCATAACTACGTTCTGGTCTGGTCATGTTACCCTCCAAATAGTTCCTTACATGAATTTTAGTGCAATGGGAAGATATTATCTTAAAATGGACTTTTACCACATAAACCAAGAAAAAACTTAAAATCTTATGTGGAAAAAGTCGTTGAAATAATTATAAAAGGAAAATTGAGACTTTGCCAATTAGCAGGAATAGACACAGCAGAGATTATAACACCTTTTGCTTGTGATGAAATTGAAAAGTTATTGGAAGACAATGAACCATGCCAAAGAGCTTGCACTATTTTTTGTGAGAGATTAATAACAACTATCTCAAAAGCAGTAAAATAAAATAAACTTTATAAAGAGAAAAACTTGTATCCTTCCTTACATGGTACATGATACACCAATAACTGGAGCCCCTACATTATATATGGATGCAAATAAATCAGGAAATGCTGGTTTCAAATCAGAAGATTTAAGTAAAGTGAAACAAAGCCCTTATAATTCTGTCTTAAAGTCAGAATTACATGCTATTCTCACAGTACTAATGGTTTTTACGAACCTCTCAATATAGTTACTGATTTGCAATATGCAGAAAGAGTTGTTTTACACATTGACACCACAGAATTTATACCAGATGATACAGAATTGCATTAATTATTTATTCAGGCTCATGATATAATCAGGAATTGACTTTGTTCCATATACATAACACACAACTGATCCCATACAGATCTGCCAAGTCCTCTAGCCCAAGGTAATGCAGAAATTGATCAATTATTAAATGAAAACGTGCTGACGTCCTCAAAATTTTATAAAAAAAAGCACCGTGTCAATAGCAAAGGTTTAAAAAAATGAGTTTTCTATTATATGACAACAGCTGAGGAGATTATAAGGAGATGTTCTACTTTCTCTTTATATAACTTAACACTACCTGCAGGAAGTAACCTAAGGGGTACTCAAAGGAATGAAATCAGGCAGAGATGGATGTGTTCCACTTTGTAGAATTTGGAAAATTAAAATATATACATCACACCATTGACACCTGTGCAGGTTTTCAATGGACAATGGCTTTGAGTTCTGAAAAGGCTGATTCAGTAATCATACATTTACTAGAAATTATGGCCATTATGGGTATATGTGCACAAACAAAGATAAACAAGGGTTCAGAATATGTGTCTAAGAAAATAAAACAATTTTTGCTTATTATAATATAAAGCATATTACAGGTATACCACACAATCCTACAGGTCAGGAAGTTATGGAAAGACTGATTGAACTATAACGGATATATTTTTTTAAAAAAACAGACAGGGATGAAAAATACCTCCAGAAATAGATTGCATAATGCTTTATTAACCTTGAATTTTCTTAATGCAATTGAGAAAAGAACAATGGCTGCCAGAGAGACACTGGATAATTAAAAAAGAAGAAAGTTCTGAATTATGTCAGCTGGGGTATTTCAAGAATGTGTTAACTGCAGAATGGAAAAAGGATATGTGCTACATTGGGGAGAGGGTTTTGCTCTTGTTTCCACTGGAGAGGAAAAGCTATGGATACAATCAAGATTAATAAAGAGTTTGTTTGAATAAGAAAAACATCTTGATAAATAGAAATGACAGCTCATCCACAGAGGTAAACCTCCTAGAGGTGTTGAGGAAACCTCATAAGGGTAGGGGAAGAGATTTGTTCTTGTATTATCAGGAAAATACCCATCTTCAAAAAGTCAATAGACCTTGGACATGTAGATGCTTAAAGTAAAAAAAAAAAAGCTAAGATTTCACTACCTAAAGATACTTATCTCCCTATTTCTCACTATACTGACAGTCACAACTCACTTAAATATCAAAGATCACTTTGATTCGATAGTGGCTGTCCTTCTCTAAATTCAAGAATTTTAAGAGAAAGTATCAGAGTTTCTGTCTCATATCAGGAGCCACCTGGTATGGGTTAGAAGGAAGATAAAATTTAGGGATTACCATTATCAAAACTGTGCTTTCAAAAAATTTTACTTCTGTCCATACCTATTATTGTCTCTATGGTAACATTCATTGTGTATATATCTATGTGAATAATGTTTTAGTTTTACACAATAAATAATAATTTTTTCTGCAATAATCTTTGAAGTTTCCAGAAAAAAATGATAGTACCCTATAACAATTCCACCTGGATGATATGATGTCATTATGCTGATAGCAATATTTTAAGATTGGTTTTTGGGTTACAAACTGCTAAAGACAATTCCAACTTGGATAGCTGACATGGTGTACCTTATTACACATTCTGGCCGGAGCTTCAAACAAGAACTTCAGAAAAACCCTACTGACTACACAGATACTATCTGAAGTTATATCACGCAGTAATTGTGATATTATTGAAACTTAACCATTATTTTAGTTTTTACAGGATCTGATAGAAGTAACATCACCCCCATCACAGCAGGAAGTAATTATAGAAAGCAATGTCCACTCTCCCAACAAAGTTTGTCCTCAGGGCTAATAGGATTGGTTATAAGTGGTATAGGGTTGGGGGTGGAAGTGAAGTTAGCTCAGAAACCTCTTTTGACAAGGAAAAAAAGGGATTAGATTAGATGAGATCATAGGTAGATTAGATCGTTCCTTCTGAGCTATTATTTATAAACAATTTACATTGGTATAGATTCTTATATATTTATACAAGTTCAAATTATATTTGTCATATTGAATATTCTCTTATTTCTGCTTAAAACATTTGTGCATCTATGAAAAATTATTTTGTCATATTGTGTGTATGTATTTTTCTACCTCTGCTTAAGGTATTTTGTATATTGATGCAATTTTATGATATATTTATCATATTACACTATACATTTCTATGTGTGTTAAAGATACTTATCTATTATTTATTTTTGAGGTAATTGTGCTTATTTGCTTCGGGTGTTTAAAGATTGTTTAATTTTTCAATATGAAGAATTAGTCTTTAAGCTATATAGGTATTAAGAATTATAGATGAAGGTTCTGTGTTTGTCATACTTACAGTTAGACTAGTCAGGTTCTTTAGATGAATAGAGATTGTATTCCACATAGATAGTTAATCTTCAAGTACTTCAAACTGTAAAATATGTCATTCAAATCACTCAGGGTTCGGTTGGTGTGAGAAATGATTGCTTCTGGCAGCATTTATCTATTACAGAGAGAGTGTTGGGCACTGAAGACACTGCACTTGGAGCTTGTTTTCTTCTTGGCAAAACTGTTCTTTGGGCAAAAAACTGCCCCTTCCTTAACCACTGACAGAATGTATGGTATCTAGACAGGACAATCAGGATACATGCAAAAATACTGCCAAGCTTTGCCAAGACAGGGTAAGATGGTCTTTGAAATTTTTGTGCCTCAGAAAATGGTTTGTAAGTTACTCTAGGTCTTTATCAAAGTTGGTGGACCCAATGTTGCAAATGAGACTTTGTTTGATAGACCAGGTAGTCAGTTGTCTCTGTCACTTCTTGCACCTTCTGGAAGTTGCTTGATTGCACTTCCTGTTTATTCAAGTAATATTATTTCCTTTTTCAAGACATTTTATTTATTTTTTATTAAAAGTTTCCACCTCCTCCCCTCCTCCCATTTCCCTCCC
>LOEQ01009824.1:17885-31815 GCA_001685075.1 Bramus lutescens | reverse complement strand
GATAGATAGATAGATAGATAGATAGATAGATAGATAGATGATAGATAGAAAGACAGACAGACAGAGTCATAGAAGAGACATTTTAGGGAAGTATGACCATGGATTGCATACCTACTGATATTACTGAGTTAATCTTGATTTTCTTAGCTTAAATATAATGTGATTACACAAAATACTGTCCCTTTTCTCCAGAGGTGCATGCTTGAAAAGTTAAAGATGAGCCATCTCAGGGTCTGTTGTTTTCTTCTAGTTCTTTCTTAAAATGTGTTTGCAAATATTTATAATGTATATAAAATGTATGTATGTAAAAACAATTACATGGTAAAGGAGAGAGCAAAGAAAAAATTATTGGCAATTGTTTACTCTGGGTAAAGGACTTTAAATGTTTGTTGTACTCCTTTTTCAGCTCTTATGTGATAAGAAAGTTTCCCAGAATTTGTATTTTAAAAGTTTAAAGGAAACAGATGCATCAAAATTAGCATGCAGCCAGGAATGATAGTACACACTATCCTAGCACCCAGAAGGCTGTGAGTTCAAGGTCAGTCTGTGTTACATAGTGAGACCAGAAGCACCGAGTGCAAGCTGCGGCATTTGTTGGTTAGCCATTCAATAACAAACATGGAAAGTTTGACTCCACATCACACATCATCTGGAGCAGGCTGGTAGATCCATTTTGATGGGGTCTTGACCTAGGAAGGCACAACTGCCCAACCTTTCATGGATGGTTGGATTTGGCAATAGCCACTGTGGGTGGTGCCACCCCTGGGCTGGTGGTGCTGGATGCTATAAGAAAACAGACTGAGAAAATAATGGGGAGCAAACCAGTAAGCAGCACCTCTCTATAGCTTCTGCTCCAGCTCCTGCCTCCAGGTTCCTGCCCTGGCCTCCCTTATTGATGAACTTGTAATCTGTATGGTGAAACAAACCCTTTTCTTCCCAAGTTGCTTTCGGTTATGGTGTTTTGTCACAGCAATAGGAACCTCAACTAAGATACTAGCTAAGTAAATTTAGCACAAATCTCCCATCCACCATGGGCATCTGCCTGCTCCTGCTATCTGATTGAGTTCCTCACCCTCCACCATCCTCTGGTCATATTGGACAACACCACCCATCCTCAGCAAGAGTCTATTCATTGGTTCAGCTAGAATCCTATCACAGCTGATGTTCCCTTTTCTTTCCCATCCTTTGGTTCCCACCCTTTTCTTTGCCTATAAATTCTTACTTAGACTATTTTTGAACTTGAACTCCATTTCTTTCCCCTACCACAAATGGACCAATTTCTTATTACCATGGTCCCAATCAATGTTTTACATGTTCTACCTCAAGGGTGTCATTGAATATTTGTTTTCTGTAGCAGTCAATGAGGAATAGAGAATCATCTTGTCATGAATATCACCTAACCACCTCACATGTGTACCCAAAGGGCTCACCTCTGCCCCCTGACTCCTATAATATCTCATTCCAGCTCTCTGCTGGTAAATTAGGCAAGTTAGATGACAAGACCAAATCCTTAGAAAGACATAAATTACCAAGGATGACCCAAGACAGTCTGGATAGACGTGCAACAAGAGATTAAATTAGTAATTCTTACTTACTACTGGCTTACTTAATCATTATGGGTCAGGTAGATTCTTCTCAATTATAGCAAACATTTTTAGAAAGGATTAATGCCAAATCTTCACAAACTACTTCAAAAAAAATAGAAGGGACTGGGCTGATTTTCAGCTCTTTTATGCCAGTATTACTATAATGCCAACACACTCAGTTTCTGGAGATCAAACCCAGGCCTCTATAGTTCAGCAAATAGTGCACCAATTGATAGCACCCCATCTCCTGTTCTGATTTGATGGAAACATTCTCACCGAAGAAACTCAAGACTTTTATACATTCATGTACACAGAAAGGATGCTTAAAACAACAGGAAATATGGAATTAACGTGTGCTCTATCTAAACTTGTTTTGTGTGGCCTTTATGAGCACATTTAATACAATCAAAATGATACTTTTGTTTGTTTGTTTGTTTTTCGAGACAGGGTTTCTTTGTAGCTTTGGAGCCTGTCCTGGAAGGCTCTTGAATCTGTTTTTTTTTTAACAGACAAAATAAACGTTTAATTTTACAAGTTATATGGAATTTGCACAGAAGACAATTTATAATTGTATCTTTCAAAAGTTGAATTATGAGTTTGAGGCTCTTCAAATGTGGATTTTCCAACTTGATACCCTGGAGCATGCAGTGAGCAGTACCTTGCTTAAAGGTCTCTGGACAGACTGGACCTTGCATTTGTAGTATTAATGACAGGCAGCAAGATGTGTGTTTCCAGAAGACCTTGCTTTGCCAAGAGTTGCTGGCAGAGCATCTCAGTCAATTGCAATCAAACTGTAGGGTCTTTTAATGGTGAAAAAAGCACTCTATTTATGCTGTGAAAAGGTTCCTCTTCACAGTGAATCTTTTGCCGAGAGGACGTTACAGCTCGAGTCCTCCTTGTTACTTGGCCTCTCTGAGCCTGTGGATTGCAGCACGATTGTCCTTTACTTAATAGCTCATGTCCGCTTATAAGTGAGAGCATAAAATATTTGTCTTTCTGGGTCTGGGTTACTTCCCTGATTTTTTCTAGTTCCATCAACATACTGCGTCCTCTGATTGCTTTACACCGCATGTAAAACCTTGTGCTTCACCTACAACCACCCCTGCCCCCACTTCACCACTCCTACCCCCACCCCAAGCTGTGAGGATGGAACCCCCACCTCCACCCCACGTATAGTTACCAATAGAGACAGAAAGAGACCCAACCGTGCCTTTTCTCAAGTCGCTCTCCTGCAGGTGGCCTCTTGACAAGCTCGTGTTCCCATCTGAAGCCCACCCTTAGTAGAGAACACATTGTGCAATCCATAAACCACTGGTCATGAGGAGTGTCGAGAGCTATTTTTAAACTAATTAAGAACCCTTCAACTTAAAAAAAAAGTTTGTGTTAATTTGTGAAACCTCTAACCACAAGCCAACCCGTGTAATAGCAGATGTGGAGACTAATTACAGCCCTGGCAGAGCTGAGGCAATGGTCCAGAAAGGCTCAGAGAACAGACAGGCGATCCAGTCTCCCCAGGGAATTAGCAAACACAGCCGGAGAGTCTTTCAAATTCAGCGCAGCTCCTGATTTGATGGTTTCTTGAAGTTACAATGAACATTAATGAATAAGACAAAGAATTCCAAAGACACCACAAGTACAGAGAAGACTTAAGAGATATATGCCAAAACAGAATTCGCTAAATAGTTGGCACCGCCTTACAAAAAACTCCTCAGCTGAGAGAAATAAAAGGGAGAATTTGTCTGAATGAGCCAAATCGCGAATTGTAATAGCATGATATCTGTCTGGGAATTTTAATTTGTGTTGGGATGGTGGGGAACAAACCCAGAGCCTCGTGCATATTAAACATGGCCCAGTTATACTCTGAGCCTCTTCACTGATATTTTAAATACTTACAAAACTGAGTCTTCTATACACTAAAATATCTGATCATTTTTTCCTTGGAGAAGGAGAACCTCAAACAAAAAGACATTTGGAAATCTTACTTAGTATGAAGGTCTATAATATTATATACTTTTGTGTGATCTTAACTCTGTGTGTGTGGTGGTGGTGGGGGTGTTTCTGGTTTTATACAGTAAGCATATAAACCTATGGTTTTACATGATAAGCAAGCACTTTACCACTGGCCTGTATCACCAATCTTTGGTTTGTGAGACAAGGTTTCCTATGGTACCACAAACTGGCTTTGAACTATTTGCAGCCTAGGCTGGCTTGGGTAGCCAAGAATGGCCCTGAACTCGATCTCCTGTCTCCAAGTCCCACATGCTGGAGTCACAAGCCCAGCATTATGTAGTGCTAGGGATTAAAGTCAGGGCTTTGTACAAGCTTTCTTTTGGTTTTGTCTTGAAACAGGGGCTTGTTATGTGTTGTGGCTCACACCTTTAATTCCAGTACTCCAGAGGCTGGCAGATCTCTGTGATTGGGGCTAGCCTGGTCTACAGAGTGAGTTTCAGGACTGCTAGAACTACACCGTGAGACTCTGTCTCAAAACCAAGCAAAACCAAACCAAAAGGAACAGGGTTTCTCTATGTGGCCCAGACTGTTTCCAGATTTGCAATTCTCTGCCTCTGGGTCCTAAGAGCTCAGATTACAAATGTCTGCCACCTGACCCCACCTGATGAATATTACTGGGTTGCAATTATTTATACATCCTGGATATTAACCCCTTGTAAGATGTACAGTTTGAAAATATTTTCTCCTTGTGGGTTGCTACTGTACTCTGCTGATGAATATCATTTTTGCATTTTTACACCATCTAACTTTTTATCTGTCTGCTTACTTGTTGCCTTTTTTGTGTGATAATCAATAAATCATTTTTATGCCATGTGCATGTTGTTTTCTTGTAAGAGTTCTATAGTCTTAGATAATATATTCACATCCTTAAGTCACTCTGAATTATATTGGGGGTGTGAATCTGTCCAGTTTCATTCTTCACAAGTGGATATCCAATTACCCTACACCATTGGCTGAAGACAAAGTCTTTTTCTTTTTCCTTTTTTTTCCCATTGAGTGGTTTTGGGACATTTGTGAAATCACCGACCAACACAGAGATATTTCTTTCTGGGCACCCCAGCCTCTTCTGTATCCACTTTGTTTCGATAACTATCTTTGTAGTGACTGTTGATATCAGGCAAAGTGAAATATTCAACTTGGTTATATGATTGTTTGTCTATTTGGGTCCCTGAGGTTCTCTATGGATTTGGGGGTGTGTTTTTTAATTTCTGATACATATGTTATTAGATTTTTTTGTAGAGATCTAATTTAGTCTTTACGTTTCTATGAGAAGTGTTGACATCTTACCAATAGGCTTCAGCCCCATAGAAACAGGCATCATTTCACCCATGCGCATTGTCTGTATTTCTTTCAAGAATACGTCTTAGCAACAATGAGGACCCTAAGAGAGACATACATAGATCTAATCTACATGGGAAGTAGAAAAAGACAAGATCTCCTGAGTAAATTGGGAGCATGGGGACCTTGGGAGACGATTGAAGGGGAGGGGACAGGCAGGGAGGGGAGAAAAAAAATGTAGAGCTCAGTAAAAATCAATTTAAAAAAAAGGAAAAAAAGAATACTTCTTACTTTTTAGGGAGCAAGTTTGTGCCTCATTGGTTAGCTTATCTCTTACTTTATTCTTTGTGATTCTGTTCTGAATGACACTTTATTTTATCTCCTTTGCAGATCATTCAATACAATAATCTTAAGTTTGGAGTGTTGATATTATGTCCTGTAACTTTAGTGACTTATTGGTTCTAACACAATGCTTTTGTTGTTGCTGTTGTTAGGTCTTTAGGGTTTCCTATATAGAATATCACAACATTTGTAAGCAGAAATAAGCAGTAAGTTCTCTTCATGATCCAGCCATCTTATCAAACTCTCCTCATCTTTACCTTCAGCATGTTATCACAGCTTATTTCTAATCTACTATTTAAATACAAAAGTTAGAATCAGTTTGCTGAGGGAGAAAACCCCAAGTGTAAAGCATTCCTGAACATGGGCTAGAAAGAAAACAGGCAGCCTTGAGTTCATGGAGTTGGATCCTCTTCTCAGCAACCAGGAGTTCCTGAAACATTTCCAGAGAGAACACAATTATTAACACATAAAAAAGTGCCAAACTGAAGTGTATAGATCTGCTAAGCGCAAGTCTAAAATGCAGAAATCATTTGGAACTTTCAAGATCAGAAGACTTTTCAGGAGCACGAGTTTGCTGGCATTATGTAGAAGCGCTCACACATGTCAAATGTTAGAGGAAAGCGGCCTCCATGTTTGGCATACTTGGCTGCCTGTTGTGGAAGGGGAAGAACCTGTAGCTCTGCCCTCTCTCTCTCTCCTCTGCTTTAAAGCAATGGCCAACGCCACAAATGTATGCAGTCTGCACACACACCAGTAAGAATTCTGTTAGTATTTTAAAATTTCTTTTTCATTTGCACACATGTGTGTCTCTGTGTGCTGTTGTCTGTGTGCAGATGCCCATGAAGAGCAGAAGTAGGCATAGGATGCCCTAGAGCTGGGGTTACAGGTGATTGTGAGCTTCTGGGAACAGAACTCTGGTACTCTGGAAGAGCGGTACGCACTCTTAAAACACTGAGCCTTCTCTCCAATCCCAGGATTACTTTAATTGAAATGATCAGCCTTGAAGTTGGCTTGTTTGTTTGTTGTGGTGTAGGACAAGGAAGAAGAAGCCAGAAATGGAAGTCAGCCAGGTCCTCCACGCACAAAAGTGTGCTTTAGGATTTGGAGCTTGTGTTTTACAAACTGATTTCTAAAAAGCTCAAGTTCCAGGCTGGTGTTTGGCGCCTTCTGGTGGGAAGTTTGAACTTAACACAGCTCAGATAATGGTCTAAATTAGTAATGATTTATTACATTATTTACTAAATACCAGGCATTGAACTAAATAAGACCTTTATGTGGCATTTTCTCTTCTTTATAAGCACCTGATAGCTAGATGTCGGATTCTAAAGTTACAGATCACAGAACTAGCACAGAGAGTAAATAGATCATAGCTACTCGGCTGTCAAGTGATGAAGATTGAGAGATGTTCTCGTCCCCTCAGGTCCCCCCTTCCACTCACCAGGTCAGTCCCTGGGGGCTTGAGGGACTCCTCCGCAGCTGGTTTACTGTCTCTAGGAATTGACTGACCCTATGAAGGACAGTCCTTCCAGAGTCAGTAGGTCCCCAATTGTCAAAGCCCACACTTATGGAAAGTAAAAGACATAATTAACGTACTGTCCAATAATTTACATATCAAAATACAGATTATTTGTTATAATATACTTTCACATATTTCCCATTTAAATCACAGGTAAGGCATCAGAGTGCTGGCTCAGGTGTCACGAGCACTTGTGGTTCTTCCACAAAGCCCAAGTTCAATTCCAAGCACCCACCTGGTAGCTCAAAACTCTCTATAACTCCAGTCCTAAGGGATCCAACACTCTCTTCTGGCCTCCAAGGGCACCAGACGTACATTCAGGTAGAACACCCATACACATTTAAATAGATAAATTGAAATTAAAAAGAAAAAGAACCCACTGTGATTAGGAATCATGACAATCAGCCCCAGGAACAGCAGGACTGGTGGCTGGCACAGGAAATGTGAGCTCATACAAGCTCTCATTCCATGACAAGCAGGAAACAGGGGACTAACTAGAAATGCATGAGGCTTTTAATCTCAAAGCCTGCGCAGTATTGAACTTCCTCCAGGAGGGCTGTACTACCCAAACCTCCCAAGTATGACCACCAAATGGGGACCAAATATTCAGATACCCTAGACTATGGGGGACATTTCTCACCCAGACCACTATAGCAAGCCACTCTCAGCAGGGACATCTTCTTACAGTTGCATTTCTTTTGTGTCAGAACACGGCAATGATCTTCAGGACCAGCCATAGTAGTCTGTTTGAAGAACACTGGTAAGATACTTCATCAGTGTGGCCCAGATGTTCAGAACCAGATTATCCGGGTTAGTGTTTTATTTACAGGGACATCTTGACACTCTTCAGAGGACATGTTGGTAGAAATGAGAGCTGGAGGACACCAGAACAGGTCACACACACAGGGACTGACCCAGATGCTGAAGGCTTTCCAATATTCTGCGAGATGCTCTGAGGCCAGCTGTGATGGGATTCTGGTCTCAGAGATGCTGCTTTGGTGGCTTCCTGTGCCACAACCAGCAACTGTTTTGACATCATGCTGACTTAAGGCCTGGATGGCCTGCAAGAACACCCAGCTCGTTTATTTCCTCTACAATCTATATTTCATGTTGGTATCTTGCCTCTCCTCAGATTCAAGGAGTTTCCTCTTTTCCCTGTTATGTAAATCATTGAGTTCTCTTAGTAAACACTAGGTTTCATCCCTTTGCCCAGCTGTCTCTCTGCCTCTTTGGTATTGGTCTCTGTTTTAGATAGGGGTCTCTAGAGGAACAGAATTTATAGATACGAATGGAAGGTCCAAGAATCCAGTAGTTGCTCAACCCACAAGGCTGAATATCTCAGCTGGTCTTTGGTATTCCCGAAGACATGGGCTCTAAGGCGCGAAGGAATAGATGTGTTAGCAAGGCAAGGGCAAGCAGGCAACAAGCAAAAGCTTCCTTTTTTCATGTCTTTTACATACATTACCAGCAGAAGGAATGGTTGAATTAGAGGTGGGTTTTCGCGCAAAAGATGTAGACTGGTGTTTCTCAACCTGTGGGTCTTGACCCCATGGCAAACCTCTATCTCCAAAAGTGTTTACATTATGATTCATAACAGTAGTAAAATTATAGTTATGAAGTAGCAACAAAAATAATTTTATGGCTGTGGATCATCACAACACGAGGAACTGTATTAAAAGGTTACAGAAGCAGGAAGGTTGAGAACTTCTGCTCTAGATTAAAAGTATGTCTTCCCACCTCAAAGATTTGAATTAGAAGTGAATCTTCCCACTTAAAATGATTCAGTTAAGCAAAACTTCCTCACTGATGTGCCCAGCCATTTTGGAGTTTTCAATTCTAGATGTAGCCAAGTTGATAAACAAGAATAGTTATCACAATCTCCCTAGAAAATGGCCCCTGATCTCCTGAATTCTCATATCTAGTGTTCTTGATTATAAATAGGCTCAAGAACTATCTCCTTATAGTCTATGATTTCATTCTGGCTGTTTAAAAACCTATCTACTACATGACCATGGGCAGAGGTGCATACCTTTAACCCAAGAACTTCAGAAACAAAGGCAGGCAAATCTCTATGAGTTCAAGGCTAACCTGGCTAACATAGTGAGTTACAGGCCAGCCAGGACTATAACGTGAGACCCTGTCTAAAAACAAACAACAAATTAAAAGCAAACTATACTTAAAGCTCAGAAGAGTGCTCAGTAAGTAAAGTGGTCAGCACACAAGTGTAAGGACCTGAGTTTGATCCCCAGAACCCACATAAAAGCTGGATTTCAGGGAGTGGGCACAGAGAGGGACACCTCTAATGCCAGCACTGGAAAGGTAGAGATAAGAAGATCCCTGGGTTTTTCTGGCTAACCAGAAAGAGACCCTGTCTCAAAGATATAAGAGGGCAAGCAATTGAGGGGACACTTGATGTCAGTCACCTTCCTGCCTCCATGTACACACACACACACACACACACACACACAAACAAACAAAAAATTATACAAATAAATAAATGAACATGTAAAAACATACTAGAAAATTGGAGATTATAGTGAGACTACCAGATCAATGGCTGCCCTTGAACGAGCCTTTGTTATTGCAGTCTACAGGAGGAAGCTTGGCACAATGTCACTGGGGTAGTTCATGAGACAGAGGGAGGGAAGGGACTTGGGGCCAGAGCCTTTGCTATGGTTTCTATGGGGAGAAATTGGAAAGGCAAGATGCTTGTTCAGAGTCTGCTAGTGTGGATACTGTCAACAGGCTCTAGGGCTTGGGGACTACCACCAGTTGAATAGTCTCTGGTCTTGGATGGTCAGGACAGATGCACAGTGGCCTATGGGTGGGTTGTTTGCATATGAAAAGTTAGCTTGGTTCCTCCGTAACTGGCTTACTATGTACAGAAATTGATGGAGTCGGTGAAGGGTGTTCCTCCAGGGTCAGCAGGTCCCCAGTTGTCAAAGTGCTAACAGAAGACAAGGTGAGCAGACTTCTCACATGTTTATATATTCAAATGCATATGATTCTATTACAGTCTACTATCATTTCAATTTTCCATTAAATCACAGGTCAGGCACTAGAGGGGTCTGTTGTCGTTGTTGTTTTGAAACAGGATCCTACTCTGCAGTCCAGATTGTCTTGGAATTCACCCTGCCGCCCAAGCTGACCTTGAACTCTAGGCAATCCCCATTTGCCTCATTCTTCAGAGCTGGCCAAAGAGATCTTTTTAAAGTATTCCTCGGTGGTTTTCATTCTAGACTAGCAAATTGAGAGGGTTTGCAAATGTCTGTTCCAGAGGGACACATAGCAGCTGGTGAGACAAAAATCACTGATGTTTCACAGAAGAGGCAAACAAATGCCCCCTGATTTCCCCTGACCTTCCCAGAGCCACACAGTTCAGGGTAGCGAAAGGATTGCATTCATGGCTGGATCCAGCCCCAACCAACAGGTACCTCCAGACTTTCTCTGGCACCAGGTAGCCTGTTTCCTGGGTTGAGTGGGAACTGAGTAGTGTGAACCAAAAGTGTCCTTCAGTGACTGCCCAGGCAGATGCCCACGTGTGAAAGCAACAACATACCATCAGGCCAATGTGTGTTCCATCTCTCAGGAAAATGGGGGATGCAAAATATTCCACTCCCATGCCCCCTTGAGTTGCTTTAGCTTCCCCAGCTTTGTGAAGGGCAGAGGTTTTCTGTCTATACTTCCACATCTTCTAAGATCCCTCCTTCTCCATGAAGCTCAACCTGGCAGTGAGATTGTTATTTTATCTCCAGGATTTTTCCAGTGCTTGCAGACACCCTGATGTGGGTGCTTCTCAAGCCTCCATGGGTGGGAGACTCCCCTGTGGCCTCTGAAAAATCAGACTTAGAGCTTCCAGCAAGACCCTGAGTGATGCTGAACCAGACTCTGAGACAGAAGTGATCATCTCCTGTTTTCTGTTGTTTATAAACCTCATGCCTCAGCCTGGGACAGTTATAGATAAAAAACTGGTTGGGGTACTTTAGCTTAGGGTTATGCTTCACAGAGGAGGAGTTCTATCCAATGACGGATCAGAGTCCTGGGGTGGGGCAGATCACCATGTGGTTAGACCCAAAGGTTGCTCCAGAGACCTGCCTAAGTGGCTTTTCTTTGAGATATCCGTTAATCTGAATGGGCCCAGATATATCTGACCTTTGACATCACAACCCAATGTTGTCATCTACAAAATCCAAGCCCCAAAATTACCCAACAGTCACTAAAAACAAGCAAACATCAAACCCCCTCAAAATCATCTGAAGTTTATGATTTTACAGCATTAAAAGCTACTCTGGGGTGAGTGTAGCCCACCCACCCATTTCTTTAAAGGTTTTATTTGGTTCCCCCCTTTCCTGGCTCTTAATGGAGTTAAATTTTATCCTGCAATCTGGAGAAGATGAAACATACTAAACTGTAGCACCAAAGGGTTCCAAGCTAGTCTCACTACCACAGGGCAGCCTCAGAAAAACACCACGTCCAGCCCTTCCCAGCCCACCCTCTCCTCATCTAGCCTCCCAAAGCAGAGCGCCAGGATTGGACTTTCTAGGATCAGGCCACATAACAATAGCAAACATCCAAACTGGCAGACTACAGGTCTCCAAAGCAGAGCCATCGTGACGTGTTTTCACACTTCAGACGGATTCCAAGGACCGTCCCTTCTCACACAATTACAGGACCAAAGCAGATGGGGACATAATCTAAACTAATCTTAGATCTTAGATGCTAGAATCTTCTTTCTGTGTGCTTTTATATCTCATAAGATGATCACAGGAGGTACCAGAAACCCAACTTGAGACATTTTACTGAGACATGATTTAAACAACCAGGAATCTCACCTAAGATACAAAAATATGTATCCGCATAATTATGTGTTTCATTTTTCCTGGATATGCCTCTGTATCATCTTGGCCCTCAGCCCCAGGTAAGAAGTGACTGGTGCCGTGTCTGAGTCGGAGGTGGTGGCACAGGTCTGTGATCCCAGCACTGGAAAGCTGAGGAAGCAGGTTGGGAGCTCAAGATCGGCCTGGGTGGTTTGGGGAGAACTTGCCTACAGACAAGTAAATGAGAAAGCAGATGAACGGAAAGCTCTCTACCCCAATTCCACAGATGTGGGGATTCAAAATGGAAGGGAAGTTCTGAGCAGGAACGCCTGTCCGAGCTACAGAAGCACTTACACGATCTCCAAAGAGCCCAGGAGAGAACAGTAGGACTGAGAGGGCCACACATGTGATTCAACCAATGTCCCCAAGAACCCTCTCTGCAGCCCAGATGGAAGGCCTCCGGTAGACCATCCATGCTGCTGGGCCAATCTTGGGAATACCTCTCTGATGGGGCCAAAAGTTCCATGAAGCAAATTCTTCTTTCCTACGTTACATACCCCGAGTCCAGAGTGATACTGTGTCTTCAGGCATGCCGTAGGCCATTTTCTGTTGTTATACCCAAACACTGGAGGCTGGGTAGTTCATGAGTCAGTCTTTTCTTCTGTCCTTCTTCCACCCCTGTGATGCAGGAGAGCACAGGAGCCAGGAGGAAAACATTCTCAAGGAGAAGTCACCTTCACACAGAGGAACGAAGTGAGAGAGGGTGTCAGGTTTGCCCTGTAACAACCTGTTCTCCTGGTAGCTAACCTACTCCTAACTCTCTCCGGGAGTGAAGTGCTATGGTTTAACTGCCTTTTGAAGGTTTTACCACCTCCCAATACTCTAACACAGGGTGCAGATCTCTGATACATAGATTTTGGAAACAAACTATATGCAAATGATAGGAATCTGAAGAGCGGAGTGCCTTTGAATTCAAGGCAAGTGTTCTCTTTTGTCTCTGTTGGAACTTAACTCAGGAGTTAGGATGTGGGCCGCTCAGATGCACTTAACACCTTCCGGAGTCAGTAGCCTCTGGGTTCTTACCTCACAGATTCAAATGGTGAAACTCATGAGCAACAGGAGAGTTTGCTTAGAAAGTTTCATTGAAAGTTCATAGGTGGGAGAGTGAGAAAAGGCAGCCAGCGTCTTGTATTGCAGGAACAGGTTTCCAGTGATGTTATACCATGAAACATCTCATCTCAGGGCTTTTAAAAGTTATCCAGAAACTGGCTGGGGTGAGATATGGGGAGAAGGATAAAATGGCCAGTCCCACTGACCCAACTGTAGGGTGTCCATGTGCTTCCTCTCTGTTTCCATCATGTTTTCTTGGGTAGAAAGAGCAGAAAGGTCCTGGGGGTTGGTAGATGGCTAATCTAGCCAAAATGGTGAGCTTGGGGTTCAGTGAGAGATCTTGCTAAAAAAAAATTAAGGTGTAGAGATAAATGAGATGAGACAGTGATTTTAGCCTTTGACCTCCAAACCTGCCAGTATGGGTGAGGACACCTACATCTGAACATCCATATACTGCAAGGGGGGGGGTGTAGGTGAGGGAACCCACACTCATGTGTCCATACACCACATAGGGGGGAGAGGGATGGAGGGAGGGAGAGAAGGAGAGAGAGAGAGAGAAAGGGAAGGAGGGAGGGAGGGAGGGAGAGAGAGAGAGAGAGAGAGAGAGAGAGAGAGACCCTTGACCCTAGTCTTGCTTGGAGGAGACAAAGTAGATATTGTTAGCAAGCGCCCAGTGCTGGTGAGCACAAGTTCCCGGGGCAGTCACTAACACCGGCTTCACAACTTGAAGAGAGATGTCAAGCAAGGCAAAAGTGTGAAGCCTTCGTTGTCTTCCTGGGACTTTTCTCCACCGTTCTAGCAGAGAACGAGTACATATGTGCTTTCAGAGCACATGCAGGACTTTTGGTGCATTAGATGAACATCTGTTCAGTGCTCTTAAGCACCTGCCAGCCAGGCAGCTTCAGAAGCATGCATTAGATAAGGAAGGATTTTTTTCCCCTCCTCATTGCAAATCATGTAGTTTTAACAGTACAGCTCCTTGCTGGAGCTGGGTTCTGCTGGCTGAGCTCCCCCGAAGGCTGCTCGCTGAGGCAAACATTCTGTTGGGGCCTTTTAGACAACAGATTCATGTGCTCATTGTTTCACACCCGTGTTTTAAATTGTTCTCTTCAGTTGGAAATAAAATTTCACCTAAGGGATGGAGGTGTAGACTGGTTTCCATACCCAAGTAACATTAACATATGTGCCATGTTTGAAGCCCACGCTCCACTCCTGGTCTCTCTTTTTTCTTCTTCCTCTTTTCACTTTCTACATCTTTTTTTTTTTTGCTT
>LOEQ01009824.1:655-17867 GCA_001685075.1 Bramus lutescens | reverse complement strand
GGGGGGGGGTTGCAAAAGCAAAAATGCAAACTTTATCTGCACAGTGTCTGTGTAATGCCCTCTCTTCATCTAGACTATTTCAGATCCCGTTTCTAAATTATTCCTGATCTGCAAGAGCATCTGGCTCACACCTGTGCCCACCTGCCCTTCCCACTGCTTGCCTCACTCTGCCCCTCCCCTCTCCCGCCTGGACCATCACAACAACACCTTCTCCAAGCTGCCTAGCAACCTCAGGGCTTTTTAGCCCATTGCTCGCTCCTCAATCACAAGCATCACTCTTCCTTCTCTGTGTGGCAAACTCCCAGCCTCTCCTTGAGATGTGGCTGAAGCATTGCTTCTGTTGGCACCAACTCAGTCCCTCCCTTGCTGAAGCTGGTCTCCTTGTCTGAGGCTCACTCTCCTCCCTGATATGTGCTCCGAGTGACTTCAGACCTGCTGTCCTCCTTGCTTGGCAAGAACATAATCACAAAACATGTGCTTGTGCAAGTCCAGCCTCTTGTCCTACAGCATTATGCACATGAAAATTATCCACATTGCTATGCATGGTTATATCCACTCATTTTCATTGCTCCACAGTACAGCAGTTCTCAGCCTTCCTAACGCTGTGACACTTGGACACAATTCCTCATGTTCTGGTGACCCCAACCATAGAATTAGCTCATTGCCACTTCATAACCATAATTTAGCTACTGCTATGAATCTAAATGTAAATATCTGACAAGCAGGATATCTGATCTGCATCCCCAAAGGAGTTGTGACCCACAGGTTGAGAACCATTGCTCTAGCAGCTCCTGGAAGTATATTTCCCTGTGTAGCCTCTTCTGGCTCTTGCAGACAGTGCAGCTACAGACATTCTTACAAACAGCTTTTGGTGACTATGTGTCTATTTTGAATGTGGGCTACACGTGCAGCGTGGAAGTACTTGAGAATAGTGTAGCACAGTGTCACGGCCACACACATTCTTACACCCGTGTATGAGAATTCTAGGTCTCAATTCTTAATATTTCCTTTATAATTTTATCCACCATGATTGGCATAAAGCCAGACCCCATTTTGGCTTTCACTTGCATTTCCCTGCTGACCAAGGGATTTCACCACCTTCCCACAGGCTTGTTTTCTGTGGAATGTCTCTCTAAGGAGACGACACAGTCTTTTGTTTGTTTCCCTATTGAACAAATGTCTTTTGAAAGCATAGGCTTATAGGAATTATTCATGTATTATTGATGAAAGACTTCTGGGATATTCATTTTCCAAATCACTTCTCTCACTCTACGGTCATACAGGATTCTTTCAAAAATTTTAGATTTGCTTATTTTGTGTATATGATTATTTGCCTGCATGTATGTCTGTGCACCATGTGTGTGCCTGATGCCTGTGGAGGTCAGAAGAGGGTGGTGGATCCCTTGAAACTGGAATCACAGATGGCTGTGAACCACATCATGGGTCCTAGGAACTGAACCTGGGTCCTCTACAAGAGCAGCCAGTGCTCCTAACTGCTGAGTCATCTTTCCCACCCCAACTTTTTATTCTTTTAATAATGCCATTTGGTGAGTAGACATTCTTAATTTTAGTGTATTATGTCCAACATTGATTGTATTGAATGCAATGTATCTAAAATGTGTCAATTTCTTGTGTATACTGCACAATTGTTTTGTGAATGCTGTTGTTTTAATTGAAATTTTCTTTTTCTCTATTTAGGGTCATAAAACTATACTGTTTTTTTCTTTGCCATCTTTGTTGTATTGCTTTTCATACTAGGAATGCAGTCCATCTGGTGTGACAGCCTTGTTTGCTGTGAGATGGGGATCATGGTTTCCTTTTCCCAGTGTGATAATGTAGCTATTCTAGCAACATCTCCAGAAAAAAAGTCTTCTCCCCACTGTCTGTTTGCTCAAGACTTTGACTATTATATATCTGTAAATACAATTATAATTTTTATCCCTAATTTCAGAGGTGGTCCACACAAGTCTTTTTTTAAAAAAGAAAAAGTTATATACTTTGCACCTGTTCAGAGCACTCTTATCATCACTCCCATTTCACAGGAGAAACATGCAAGGCAAAGAGAGATTAAGGCACTTGCCCGGCTCACAGACAGCTCATCGCAGGGTGACTCAGACTGGACGCCGGGAAGCCTCACTTTGCAGCCTCTACATTCTTCTTGTCCTTACGGTCTGCTGCTTCTCACTAGCACGCTTCATGGGAGTGTTCATTTTGGTGATGTTCTGTAGGCTGGTTCGTGACTCTGGCGAGAGAAATATAGACAGACATTAGTCAGGGAGCACTCGGCGGTGGGTTGCTAAAATAGAAGATGTGGATTTGACCAGCATCGCTGAGCTGAGAGAGCAGACTTAGTGATACACCCCAGTGAGAGTCCAAGCAAGGAGGTGACAGTGACGGCTATGAACGCATCAGCAGGGAGGGCAAGGAATGCATCACCTGGATAAAGCTCACATATCACCTTACCATTCCTTTCTTGCCCAACCTTACCATCCATTTCTCTTCCTCTACGCTCTACTTTATCCCTTATTCACATTAAGTGTTTTTATTTATTATTATTATTATTATTATTTTTAACCAATGTAAGGCTCCTCCAGTATCACTCTCTAGCACCAAGAGACTCATGGCGAAACAGTTTGGCTCCAAGAGGAATTCTGGTGCCCAGTGTCAGAAGTCTGTTTATCACCCCATCAAAGGACTTTAGGTCTTCCAGTGTCATCAAATCATATATTCAGCTGCAAAGTGTTCCCCTCAGCCATGAAGCTTCCCCTTGATGTCTTTGGCTCTTGTCATGTGTTGACTACATTTTGGTTCATAAACTAAAACATTATGCAGCTCTCCCAACTACTAGCATGGGTTG
Source organism: Bramus lutescens (assembly GCA_001685075.1). Taxonomy (NCBI): domain Eukaryota; kingdom Metazoa; phylum Chordata; class Mammalia; order Rodentia; family Cricetidae; genus Bramus; species Bramus lutescens. The sequence goes on along the minus strand of LOEQ01009824.1, from coordinate 15,010 downwards.
GCTGCCCCTTGAGGAACCAGTAGCAAGTAGGGGTCCTACATGTCTCTCTCTAAAGATCCTTTAAGTTGGCTTTCAGTAAGGCCAAGTTGTCTCCTTGGATGCCTTTACATGCTTAGCCTCTGCTCCAGATGGTTGAAAAAAGTGATTCTCTTGCCGTGATGTTGTCCTGGGTTGGGGGAATGCTGCTGTCCGGTTCTCTCCCTCTGGGGCAGGGGTGCAATCTCCAATCCATCGAGGCACCAGTTGATATAAGGACTTCACATTGTTGTCCATCCTCTCAGCAGTTCTGTGAGTCCCCATCATCTCCATTTTACAGGGAGGACACTGCAGCTCAGCACGATCCGTTTGCTGGGTTTCACAGCCAGTACTCTGCCATTGACTCACTCCCTCATTTATGTTCCACCGTATGCTTGCTTGGCACTATTCTAGGTGCCAGTAGGCGGCAGAGCAAGGATATGAACTCAGAACACTGAGCTCATGCTCTCAGCCACGTGGACATATGTCTTCCTAAAACCCATGGTGATAGCTTCATAAACGCCACAGCTGAGTGTGGCAGGGGCAGAGGAAATAGGAAGGCAGGAGGATCCCTGGCACTCTGTCTCATCCTGTTTCTCTCCTGCATAACCTCAGGCTTTTTAATCTGTTTGTGCTCCCATCTCCAGAACTTTCTCTCTACTCTTGACCACCAGAAAAGTTACTGCATTTCTGTTTAGCCCAGCACCCCAGACTTAAGCACTCATCACTCTCAGCTTGGTTTAGCCTTTTTGTCTTCTTTCCCCTTGACTAAATTCCTAGGGAAAGAGACCATGTTGTTAAACTCAGGGCCCAAAAGAGTCTTGCCTTGCTGTGCTCAGTTCGTATATCTGCCTGGGCTCTCCCTTTCCTGTTGCTAGCTCTCCCCAGGTCCCCAGAGCAGGCATTCTTGCCTTCATTTGTTTGCTCATGGTTCCAGGTGTCGATAACATACATCTGTAAGTCCCTTCCTGAAGAACCTACTATGGCCGCTTTTGGGATAACCTCACTAGGAACAGCCATATCTCAGTGCCTACCTCAGTCTCTGTCCAGACTTGCATCTGCTGACTCACCTGCAGGACCCTCCTAGGGGTGCAACAGTAGATGACCAAGAATATGTCCCCGACTTCTGATGTTCCTAACACACTCCCCGTGCCTCTCCCTCTCCTGTGTATGGTGTATGTGTGTGTACATGTTCCTGTGCATTCAGGTGAACATGCACAAGCATGCATTTGTATGTGGGGGCTGGCAGTCAATACCGGTATTTTCCTCAGTCACTTTCCACCTTATTTTCTGAGACAGGGTCTCTCACTGAGCAGGAAGGTCACCAGTTCAGATAGGGTGGCCAGCCTGCCAAACAAGTTCTGTTGTTACCTCCCAAGCTCTGGGATTATAGTTACTTGTTACAGTGCCATATTCTGTGGGTGCTGGGAAATCTGAATTCAGGTCTTCATGTGTATACAGCAAACTCATTACTGACTGATTTCTCTAGGTCCTATAACTTATTTTTATTATTATTTTTTTGTGTGTGTAGGGTGTGATTGCAATTGCAGATACCCGAGGTGTCTGGAGGCACTGGATCCCCCTGAACCTAGAGTTACAGACACCTGTGAGTTACCTAATGTGGGTACTGGGAACCGAACTCAGGTGCTCTGGAAGAGAAGTATCTGTTCTTCATTGCTAAGCCATCCCTCCAGCTCCCATCTCTTATTATTTTGATACAGGATCTCACTGTGTAGCCAAGACTACCCTGGAATTTGCTGAGTAGCCCAGACTGACCTCAGATTCCTGATCCTCCTGCCACAGCCTCCTGAGTGCTGGGATTACAGATGTATGCAACCACGCCTGGCACAGAAGTAATATTTCTGAAAGCAAGTGCCTCTGCACCAAGCCATCAGCAGCAGTCTGCTTAGCTCTCAGTGCACTAAGAATGGAAATCTTAGCCAAAGGGCGACAGTAAACTGTATAAGTTGAGAAGGCAAAATTTCCCTTAGTCTTTTCAGCAGCACAATTGCAGCAGGCACTATTTTAAACTCTCTGATAATTTGGTCTTAATTATATGGTGTGCAGAGGCACTAATAAGTTTACCAATCTGCCAGCAACACTAAACACACATGTCTTAGAAAATGCTACCCTTCTTTCTGCTTATTACAGGACTGGGAACTTGGGAAATTGTGAATAATTAAGAGGGAGTGACCAAATGGTGATTCGCAGGAAGTCTCCAGAGATATCAACAGAAGCAGGGAACCTGCAGGGTGGGCAAGGAGTCTCTGAAGGCTGTGAGGGCTGAGACTGTAGGCATTCATCCTTCCGAGCTGAATGGGAAGCAGAAAAAGTGCAACAGGATGGCCAAGAGATGGCTTCTTACCCATCAAGAAGTCCAGTGAAAGTTTTGATGGTCTTGGTACACAAAATACTGATTGTGATGGTATGTGACTGTAATCTTAGTCAAGAGACTGAAGCAAGAAGATCTCAGGCAAGGCCAATCTGGAAGATAGATAGATAGATAGATAGATAGATAGATAGATAGATAGATAGAGAGATAGATTGAACAATAGGAGGCTTCTGTTCCCAGTGCCTATGCCACAGTGGTGTAGAATTACATGAGCCCTGGGATCCCACTGTCTGAACAGCTCACAGCATGGTTCTGCCATTCAACAGCTGAATGCCACCATCAAGTTAGTGTGGGTGTTCCTTGGCTTCTTTACTGCAGAATGTGGCAAATCCCTGCCTGGCAGGAGTCATACTTATATCCACAAACATATGTGAAGTCCCAGAAGACATCTCCACACATAGTGGGGATGCAATTTCTGGTTTTCATTTCTTTCCCTGCCTTTTTACTTGAAAAAAAAAAACCTTTTTGAATTTGTGTGTTCTGATCTTATCCATCCCACCTCTCCCTCCAGCTCCCTTTGGACTCCCCTTCATCATGTCCTTCCCAATACTTCTTATCACTCCTCCTCCTCCTCTTCCAGTAAGTCTAATGTGCACAGTCATATGTGCATAGATATGGCACCAACCTGAAGCCAGTGGACAATCTACCAGTGGCCATACATACTCAAGGAAAAATGATCCTCTCTCAGTAGCCATCCACTGCCAATGGTCTCTCAGTTGAACTGGGGCCTTATGAATCCCATCTCCATCTATGCTGGAGTTTTAACCAAGTAGCCGTATCTGATATGAGTTTTGAGTGCAACAGCCGATCATTCCCAGAAGACAGACTTCACATCATCCCTTCGTCTTCTGACTCATACATTTTTCTGCCTCTTCTATAATGTTTCCTGAATGTGTGTGTGTGTATGTGTGTGTGTGTGTGTATGTGTGTGTGAGTGATATAGATGTCACATTTAGGGATGATGAGCTTGCACACTCACACAATCTCAGTTTTCAGCACTTTGACCAGAAATGAATTTCTGCATTAACTATGTCCCTTGCAAAAATAAACTCCTCTGACCAAGGTTAAGAACATCACTACTCTATAGCTAGAAAAAGATATTTAGAAGGCAGTCTGATACTATGACCATTCCTCGATAGAGCCTGTGACCTCCCCAGTAACGAGTTTTTGACTGGGTTCACATTGCCAGGCACAAATTCCCTCTTGTGAAACAGGTTTCAGATCCAAGTAGAAAGTGGTTGGTTATCCCCAGAACCTTTATGCCACTACTCTACCAGTAGGCAGAACTTGCCTGGCATGTTGGCATTGCAGCATGCTGGGTAAAGCTATTGCTGTCTCTTCTCCCCCAGCAGAAGTTCCCATGAGAATTAGAGAGCAGGGAGAGACCTGCCTCTTGTCTTTGTAAGTGGATAAGCCGTGTTTACTGAGGTCAGAAATGACTGGTACAGTTTATGATTCTCAGAAGTGTCTTGATCAATATTCGCCCAAGGGAGGAACTTATAAAATATGCTGTTTCCTACTTCATGAAAAATTTTGAGCACAGAGAGGCTAAATAACTTGGCTAAAGCACCCAGCAAGTAGGAGGCAAGCTAGGCTTTAATCATGGCAGGGGCGGTGTAATGGCAGCACAGTCAAACTCAGTGTGACAGATCCAAGCTCCAGTGTGGAGCTGGGCTCTATGCCCTGATCTTTGTCCTGAAGTTTCAGTAATTAGCCAGAACATTTGTTTCGAGCAGGAAAAAAAGAACACCCCGGCAGCAGAGGGAGTGTGAATGCCTGACTTCTGCCTAGCTTCTTTGGATAAAATAGAAACTTTGCTTCTCTGATATATGTGTTTAGGCAGATTAAATTCATGTTTGATTACAAACCCCAGGATAAAAGGAAAATAAATATGTTCATGCAGATGAGAGATTTCCAAAGGGAGGAGGGGGAAAATGTCCTCAGATAATCGGGTGGTAACTGCTGTCCATAGGGGAGGACATGGCAGCCTGTACTGAGACCCTGTGTGAGGGACTCCGGGAGATCCAGGGAATGTCTACAGCTCCAGGCATACCACCCATAACCCTCCCATGCTGTTAAGATCCCATAGATTTTTCTGGTCTTTTCCCTCGGCCTGTGTGCTGTATGTTCCCCTCCCTGAGCCTTTACTGCCTGAGACTCCAGCCTATTCCTTCTCAACCTACTGGGAAATAAAAATCAATTCAGAAGGCCCCGTGGAAACATAAATCCCCTTTTAGTTTCTTTGTAGCTCCTTGGCAGGAAATGGCCATTTCCCTTGCAACCCCAAAACACTCTCTTGTTCTGTTCATCAAAATCCACCTTTTATTAAAATGACATTTATTTATGTGCATCGCTGAGTTCTCCTTAGAACCTGGAACCATACTCTTTGCCTCCCTGCTCCAGGACTCTGAGCACTACACAAAGGTGTGTGGAAAAAAAAATAGTTGATGAGAAGCCATTTAAGTGTTCAACACAAAAAGCCAACGTGAATCAGGTGTGCATGTTCTAAAGTGTGGTTTTGTGACATCCTTAAAGAGACAGCATTCAGCTCTCAAAGACAGAAAGAACTGTTTAGCAAGGTGTGACCGTGCACACCCCTGTAACCCCAACACTCAGGAGGTGGGAATAGGAAGATCATGAGTTTAAAACCGTGTTTGGTCATATAGTGAGCTCTTAGCCATCCTTGGCTGCATGAGACCCCATCTCAAGAAGAGGAAACAACAAAGCCAAAGCAAAAAATGGCTTAGCTTTCAACCTTCACACTTCTACTACCCTGGCAAGTCCATAGTTACCCACTAAAGTGTTCACCGGCTTTCAAAAATTTCCCTGTCCTCCTGCAGTGAGCGTGTGTGGGGCTGCTTGAGCCCAGTAGCCAGTAATATTTTAGCACCAGCGATTCTAAGACAGAATCCGGTGAGCCTGCTGGTAACCTAGGGCTTCCTTTCTGTCTTGGCGGAGCCAGGCAGGGGGTCCAAGCAATGTAGCTATAGAAGACCATCTAGAAGCCTTAGTGGTACTGTGGAGAAGAGGCATTATGGAAAGGGGACAATGGAACATTCCTGTGTTGAATTCCTGGGGCTTGAGTGAGGGAAACACCAAGTGTGGATGTTAGCACCTCCTTTCTAAGTCACGATGCCAATCAAATGAATATCAGTGCTCATATGTGGTGCTTAGCAGGGCAGGGCACCCAGCACATAGCAGGTGCTTTATAAATGCTGGTTCCTGTCTTCCTTTCTATTTTCCCAGTGATGAACTTCCATTGTCCATCAACAAGTTATACTACAAAGAAGAGCCCCAGAATGATAGAGAATTCAAAGCAGACCAACAAACCGGTGATGATGCTCTAAGGGTGGCTCTAGTGGGCTGTTGTGTCAGTGACTCCGAAAGATCAGCATGGACACGGAGACAAGGGGGCCTGGGTATGCTTCTGCAATGGGCACTTAGAAGCTGCTTTTGCTAAAAAGAAAGCCAGTAGGTAACTAAACATAGGAGGAAATATGGACACCTCTGACTTCATTTTGTGTGTGTTACTTTTACTCTGGGGGTATCTACTTATCTCTGCACACGAGCTGTGTCTGCCTAACCCATTTCACCCCTCTTCGAGTCTGAAGACACAGAGCTAAGTCATGGGACTAAAGCTGCAGTCCAAGGGGATAGCAGAACCTCTCAGGAAAGATTTGGTCCATCGTCCATAGTGGTGAGGCTTCCCCTGGAGTGACTGTCTCCTGAGAGCCAGATTTATCCCCTCCCATGATGACAGGAATAAGGATTTATTTAGAACTTCTTGGAGAACCAGAACTGAGAAAATGTCGACTAGAGCCACCACAACTTGGCCAGGACTGCTAATTATGTACACCTCAAGCCCTGCCCCAGTTTTCCCTCTGTCTGAACCTAAACCCCATACCAGTACCCCAAGCCAGACCTGGAGGGTCACTGGACTTCTTTCATTGTTCTCTCCAGGGTGGCCACTTTAAGTAGCTCTCCTCTCTGCTTTTGCCACCACTTTTCACTGTAATCAGCATTCTGGGCACCAGTGACCAAGCCTAGTAATTCGGGATTCCTGGAGCCTAGGCTTCTGCCATAAAAACCCCAGTTACACTCCTAATTTGGTAACTTGATAGAGTGCAAGGGATGGCCCCTAGGGTCTCACTCACACTAAGCAAGCGCTCATCACTGAGCTACAAGCCAGCCCTGTGGCTTTGGCTTCTGGCCTGTTCATCCACTCTCTAACAATTATAACAATGGTTATAATCAATCTGTGCCCTTTTGGGGTAGAAGACACAGAGACACAGGGATTTGTGGACATCTGCCATGACACCAGGGCAGAGGTCTGGAGGGTTGTGTGGCAGGGCAAGAAGGTTGTAAAATGGGGTGAGATTTATAAGGCTGCAGAGAAGGGAAAGTGTCCCCTTTAATCCTATTTGTCCTATGGGAGTTTTCCAAGGCCAGACAAAGGAACTCTTGTCTAACCCCCGTCTCACCCGCAGACCGTCCTGGGCAGTCTTTATGCTCCTTTTTTTCTAGCTGTGCGCACTTGACTGCACAGATTTTAAAAAGGACAAAGGTTACTTTAATGGTGTTAATGGGGGGTGATGAGCAAATCATAATCTTATAACCGAAATGGTTCACTCATTCGTGTGAGCTATTGAGAGCTAAATCTCTTCGGTAGGTGGAGAAGAAAAGGATTTGAAATTGCCTGCCACCCACCTCCTCCACAGGAGTCGGCTTGCATTAATGAGGGAACACACCGTGTGCGCTCTGCGCTCTGCGCTCTCCGCCAAGAGGCTGCCTTGCTAATCGCAAACATTACTGTGACTCGTTAGGCAGGGCTGGAGAAACCGTGGGGGTGGGAGGCTGGCTGTGGCCTGCGGTGTTTTTCTTCTGGGGCTCCCAGTTGCCTCTGAAGCAAAAGGTCTGCTTAGAAAGGACCCAAGAACAGAACGGCATTTCTGGATTCTTGTTCTTGCAAGCCCCTGGTCAACATGTGGCGCCTTGTCGTGGCTCCGTGTGCCTCGCTGCCCACTCCTAAGCTTATCTGATGGTGAACACTTGAAGAATTTGCAAGTAATTTAAAGCCTGTTGAAAAAGGAAAAGAAGTGGACGCCCTAAGAATAATAGGGCTTTAGGGATGACTCAGTGGGCTAAAGTCCTTATCCCTAAGGCTCACAACCTGAGTTCAATCCCCAGGACCCACAAGATGGAAGGGGAGGATTGAGTCCTGCAAGTTGTCCTCTGGCCACCACCATCTCCCCTCTAAATAAATAACAAACGTAATAAAATATAATACAAATTTAAAACAACGTAGTAAAGGACAGTATACAAACATAACATGGTCTTTGTATAGGAGCTTAAGATAAAGAACCATAAGCAGAACTACTACCCTTAATGGGGCAGGAAATGATCTTAGTAGTAACAAGAGGGTGGGGAAAAGGCCTGATCTATAGTACTCTTGCTGTGTAAGAAAGAGGGTGTGAGTTTGGTCCCCAGAACTTAAGTAAAAAAGCTGAGTGTGGTATCTTCAGCTTATAATATCCAGGTTGGGGAGACAGAGACAGGCAGGTCCCTGGGATCCACAGGCAGGCCAGTCTATCCGTCCTACCTGGCAAGTCCCAGACTATCTCAAAAAGTCAGGGTTGATGATGACCTGAGGAATGACACTGGAAGTGGACCTCTGACTTGCTCATACATGTGTCCACACACAAGCAACCATAAACACGCACGCATGCACGCATGTGTGTCATAGTAGCCTTGACTTTGTAAAGCAGGCTGGACCTCACAAAGCACATTCCTCAGTCTCATCTCCTGAGATCCTGCAGGCTGAACGCAGGTGAACCAGTAAGCTGGTGGGTGAGCAAGTGAGCACACTTGCACTTCACTCAGCTGCCCAGGAATGCAAGGCTCGCCACCCTGCAGGAACGGAGTGTAAGTGTGAGTTAAGCATTATGATTTTAAATCTATCTTCTTTGGTCCACCTAACAAATAAATATAAATGTAGTAAAATTAAAAAAAATACAGCCTGGCAGTGGTAGTTCATTTTCTTTCAAACCACTGCAGATACCAAGCTGGAAAGGTTTGCAGCCAAGGTACAACAGACGTCATCATGTGACCCAGATATGTAGAAGGAAGTACCACTTAGGTTTGTGAGCACTGTGATGTTTGTGTGATAAACTCACCCAGTGACACATTCCTCAGACTGTATCTCCTTCATTGAATGACATATGAATGTAATAATAAGTCAGTCTCCAGAGAGTGGCTGTATTCATAACCACAAAGCTCTTAATGATTGCCTCATTTTCACAACATTTTTGTTTCCATTGAATAAAGTGAAACATGGGTGGTTCTAATTTTCTTCCCAAGTATGGGGATGTCTCATCTCCTGTACTAACGATTAGGAAAACAAATACACTCAAAACTAAAATCCAAGGGGTAGAGAGACACATCAGTCTATAAAGTGTTTCCACAAAAGCATTAGTACATAAAGAGTAATGTCTAGCATCCACATGAAAAACCACCTTTGGTGACAGCCACTTGTAATCCCAACGTTGGAGAGATGGAGACAGGAGGATCCTTGGGGCTCTCCGACCAGGTAATTTTGCTTAAAAAATGATGATCCCAGGCCAGAGAGAAAAACTGTCTCAAAAACTAAAAGGACATGTCCTGAAGAATGGCATACATATACACTTATACATTCAGACATGTGTGAACACATGTATATAGCTTGCATATACAAAGAAATGAATAAATAAATAAAAACAATAAAACCTGCTAATTTCCAATTCTTTATAAGATTTTTAAACAATGTAAACATGTATTTGAAATACCAGCCTTACTCACTCATTCATTTCTTTACTTATTTTGCAGTGCTTATATTATATTATATTCAGTGTGTGTGTGTATGTGCAATGGTGTGTATGTGGAAGCCAGGGGAGAACTTTCAGTTCTCACCAGCCCAGGACTCTTTTCCTTATTTGTACCAAGGCCAAGAGTATATCCAAAAAGAGCCAGCCACACTTTGATAGCTCAAATCAAATCTTAGTATGAGGTACTTCAATAACACACTGAGGAAACTGGTAATTCACATTAAAATAATAGAAATATCCATTATGTACAATTGTTTTGAGCTGTTAAGTTGGAAGAAACAATAAAACCTGTTGAAGTGGGTGTGTAAACGTGGGGAATCACATATTGCCTCCTTCTCTGATCTCTGCTAGAGAAGACTGAATGTTTAATAAAACACTAATACATTTTTAAACAAAGCACTTCTTTTTAAGGAGTTTTAATAATCACAGACTCTTAAAAAGTATTAGTGGAGCCACAGACTGCTAAATTCCATAAGATTTAAGCTCATAAGGTTTTCACTGTGAACATGCATAACCCTGATGGTGATTTTTGCAATCTTAAAATTTTGAAGTGCCTTGAAAATATAAAATAGTACAACACTAGGACCTGAGATTACAAGAAACTGAAAGCAGTGTTTTATACCTTTTAAGAATTCTCTACATATCCTGAGAGAGTCCAGGGTATCTGTATGTGAATTCATGCTTAACAGTCGCAGAAATAGAGGTGTAGGGTTAACAGCAAAACTCCTAGTAAAAAGGGAATAGACGGGTTTTAGTGGGTTCTGTGTTTTCTGCTTTCTTCAACTACACATTGTCTTCCTCTTCCTGATAAGGGTGTGACTCCTGTAATGGTGTGTGTGTGTGTTTGAGCATATACACATGTGTGGCAACCAGAAGTTGACACTGGGGTCCTCCTCAGTCATTCTCCACCTCCGTTTTTGATACAGCATCTCTCGCTCAACCTGTAACTCATCCATTTGGTAAGGCTGGTGTCCCAGCAAGCTCCAGGGAACCTCCTGTCTTGCCTGCTCAGCTCTGAGATTATAGACAGGTATAGCTATGACAAAATTTTCCTTTGGGGCTGGGGATCAAACTCAAGTCATCATTCTTGTGTGACAAGTACTTCTCTGGCAAAGCCATCTTCCCAGCCCCAATTTTCTTAAATCCATCAAGGTAGCTAAAGAATAATTCATTAGCTTACTACTTTCTATTTTCAAAGTCGAAGGTTATCCACAGTGGTTCTGGGGATTCAATTCTAGTTCTTACCCCAATCCTGGCAGAAGATCAAAAGTTCAAGACCATCTTTAGTTATATATTGAATTCTAGACTAGCTTGAGCTAGATAAAGCATTGTCTTAAATAAAAAACAAACAAACAAACAAGTAAGTAAATAAAAAAATATTGTTTTACCAGTTGGGTTTACCAGTTTACCAGTTGGATCTCCACCACATTATAAATGATAAATTGGTTTGTTCCAATTTATCCCCAATTATTTACTTAGGGATTCTTGACCTTTTCTTGAAAGCCCAACATTCTTGGTACCTACCATACAATGTTATGATTTCCAATACCCCCACCTCTACCTCTACTATAACTGATTGACCTGTGAGAGAGAAGCAGGTTGGGGTTAGGGTGAATGACTCTCAGGAGTTTTAACCTCCTGGCCATAGAAACTGATTAACATTTCTCCAGGGTCACAAACTGTAAAGTGTGAAGCTTGAGTAGACAGGAGACATGCTTCCTCCATGAGAATGTTCCTCATGGAGCAAGAAGAGAGGGAAGACGGAGAGAGTCTGAGACGTCCCATGGACAGCACTAACTCCCAAGTCAACTTGTGATTCTGCAGAAGAGATATCTTCTCTCCAGCCAGGGACTGCTTTTCTTTGTTCAAGATAAAGCGCTCTGCATGGGAGAGGGCTTTCAGAAAAAGAGGACCACTACGTCGTTTCTATTAGGAAAGTCCTCTCTGGAGGTAGCCACATTAATTCAATCTGGTCGTCCCAGAATCTTGGCAATCATTTAAATGTCTGTCCACTACAACTTTTCTGTCCATGTCTCTTTCCCTTCAAGAAATTGGCTCATGGCACTGATCATGTAGCGCGCGCGCACGGGTGTGTGTGTGTGTGTGTGTGTGTGTGTGTGTGTGTGTACATACACATGCATATGTTTGTATAAGTATGCTAGGCTATAGAGGCCAGAGGTCAACATTGGGTGTCCTCCTCTTTGCTTTCCACCTTGCTTTTTGAGACAGGGTCTTTCACTGAACTTGGGGATTGCCTTTCTTTCCTTTCTTTTTTCCTTCCTTCCTTCCTTCCTTCCTTCCTTCCTTCCTTCCTTNCTTCCTTCCTTCCTTCCTTCCTTCCTTCCTTCCTTCCTTCCTTCCTTTGTTTTTGTTTTGTTTTGCCATACCAGTCTATCAATAAGGCCTTGGGATCCACCTGTTTCCAGTACTGAGGTTACAGATACATGCTGGCTTGCTGTGCCATCCCATGCTGAGGATCAGACTGGATCCTTGTTCTTGCATGACAAACACTTTGCCTACTGAACCATTATCCCCTTACCACCTAATACTTCTTGCATGCTTCCCATATCCTAAAACGGGGCATGTATCAACTCATTTAATATTCACCAGAATCTACACTGTGTGGTAGATTGTTATTCTCATTTTATGCTCAAAGGAAATGTAGCCCAGAGAGCCTAAGGCGCTTGCATAAATTCACACAGCTAGTGTGGAAGTAGATTCAGGGAGCTTGGCTCCAGGATTCTTGGTCCATACCCATGGAACAGGGATTGTCTAGAGGCAGGATGTGGTGCTTCACAGCAGCTCTTTCGGAACCTCGGGACCCTCACCTCTCTGCCTACCCAGTGTTCTCACTTCCCTCGTTCTGGAGGAAATGGTAAAATGTTTTCTTTTCTTTCTTTTTTTAAAAATTATTTATTTATTTATTATGTATACAATATTCTGTCTGCATGTATGCCTGCAGGTCAGAAGAGGGCACTAGACCTCATTAGAGATGGTTGTGAGCCACCATGTTGTTGCTGGGAATTGAACTCAGGATCTTTGGAAGAGCAGGCAATAGTTCTTAACCTCTGAGCCATCTCTCTAGCCCCAGGTAAAGTGTTTTCAAACCTCTTGCTGCTACCTGCCCACATTGGCTCAGGAGCTTAGCTGTCTGCCCATCAACATTACCTGGGGCCTGAAGGAATAACCTAAGCCTGCTTCAAGGGTTCCCCCTGCAGAATTCTGTCAGAATTTCTTTATACATGTGTTATGATTTGAATGTGAAATGTTTTTTATAGGCTCATGTGTTTGAGCAGTTTGTTCTCATCTAGGGATATTACTTTGGGATATTATAGAACCTTTGGGACATGGGCCTAGCTGGCACACATAAGGCCATAGGGGAAGGGCTACAGTGTGTGTCTATGTGTGAGCCTGTGTACATGTGAATGCATGTACCCATGGAGTCCAGAAGAGGGTATCAGTTTCCTAGAGCTGGTGCTGCAGATAGCTGTGAGCTGCCTGATGTCGGTATGGGAAACTGAGCTGGGTTCTCTTGAAGAGCAGTACAAGTTCTTAGCCATCGCTTCAGAGCCATCTCTTCAGCCATGAATAGCCATTTTAAAACATGCTTTTCTATTTTTGAAGGATAAGGGGGCTGGAGAGGTGGGTCAGTGGTTGAGAGCATTGGCTGTTCTTCTAGGGGCTTCAGTTGAGTTCCCAGCACTCAGCACTCACCTGACAGCTCACAGTCATCTGTAATTCCATTTTGGAGGATTCAATGTCCTCTTCTGACCTCTGCAAGCACCAAGTACAACTTCCATGTATGCAGGCAAAACACTCACATGCATAAAATAAAACAAAGATGTGACTTCACAACAGTCTCAATCATTCCCTTTTCCCTGCATTTTATGTCTCAGTTGAAGCAAGTGTTTGTTGCAGACAAACATCAGAAGAATCTACCTCTAGGCATTTGTTTTGCAAACCTAATCCATTGAGGACTCAGGGTCAGAGGCAATGATTGTATTCTCAAGACCAAGGTAGCAAATTTCCCACTTTGATGACAGGTACTGAGACTTGGGGTGTTGAAAAACCAGATGCCTCTTTATTATGCTGGAGTACAGGGTGATGAAGGGAAGTCACATGTGTGACAGGCTTAGGATGCAAGAGCATGATCACCAGAGGGCCCATGCTTTGTGTGTGTGTCCTGCTGTGGGCCTAGAGGAGTCTGAGCTCCTCCCACCTGAATAAGACACTATTTGTGTGGACAACTGACTTGACAGGCAGATGGAACCATTTCCTTCTAGGATGTTCTGGGCTGAATTATGCCTCCCAGATTCCTGTGTGTCTGTCCTACTCCTCAGCATTTCTGGTGACTCTGACTGGAGATGGGATTATTGAGGAGCTAATTAAGGTTAAGTGGGATCCTTAGGGTAGGGGTCCTAATCCAATACAAATGGTGTTCCCATAAGAAGAGATTATGATCGACACATACAGAGGGAAAAACATGGCTGGGTTCTTTTGTGCACAATTTTAATTTCGGCCTTTGGGAGACAGAAGCAGGTGGATTCTCTGAGTTCTAAGCAAGCCAGAAATACATAATGAGACCTTATCTCAAAGTACCAAACCAAACGAAGACCACACCCCTCAAAATCAAAAAGACAAAACAGAGGGAAGACATGTGAGCCCACAAGTTGAAGAAACAAGCCACAACCTTGATCTTGAACTTCCAGCTTCCAGATAGGGGGTAAGGGATTTCTGTTGCTACTCCCCATGTCTACACTATTTAATCCCTCACCATGTAGGTTCTGGTGATCAAATCTTTTTCACTTAGCTTGATGGCAGGTGCCTTTACCAGATGAGACATCTCAATGGCCCATTACCTAGATTTGTAAGGATCTGTTCTAATTAATATTACCCTTTCTTTTTTCTTTAAAGCTCATTATCTTATAATTTACTGTGGAGTTGTTTAAAAATCACCCAATGCATTTCTCACTTATTCCTATTATTATTATTTCTATTATCATCATTATTATTATTATCCCTATCCCCATTTTGTTTGTTTTTTTTTTTGAGACAGGGTTTCTCTGTAGCTTTGGAGCCTGTCCTGGA
>LOEQ01009823.1:16275-33335 GCA_001685075.1 Bramus lutescens | reverse complement strand
AAACATGATTGACAGAATACAGACAATTCTCCCGCACCAAAGAGGGAGGAAGCAGCTGCTGTGCTTAAGGATGCAGCATCTGCCTATTGCACACCAGTGCTTCCATTAGATGGGACCTGTTTCCAGTTCTCTGGCCCAGGTATGCTAGTGGGACTAGGACTTACTTGTGAAAGCAAGATTAGAGTTCACAAAAACAGACAGTGCATTCAGTAGGGCTTAATCTCAAAGTCCTTTTGCTGAATGCATAATACACAACATGGGGGATATTTTCAGAATGCAAGGTACCTGGACAAGGAAAATACTTTTTTTTAAAGAAAAAAAAAGCACCTTTTTAAAAAAAGGTGTTGTAGAGGAAAAAAAAATCCTATTTGATTCAATGATAACTTATTGAGAATAATCCATATGCTTTGATAGGCTTAGAGATGGGAGATAGAGTATCTATACTTCTTTTTAGGCACTTTTCTTTCAGACAACTGAAACAATACCCAAAGGGGAAGTAGTTAAGATTTCCTTAATTCAAATTAATAAATTTCCTTTTCTCTACTCTTACCTGTCCTTTTCCTCACCAGTTATATAAATATGTGAACACATATTAGGTATAAGGCATTGAAAGACACACACACACACACACACACACACACACCACAGTGTCCGTTACAAGGTCTTCTTCATAGTATATCCTAAGAAAATCACTGTCAACAATGCTATTAACAAGAGTGATTTAGCCAGTAGATATTTTTCTAGTATGTTACATGTTAAAAAAATCTTTTGTTTTGCATGCCAACTGGTTGTTAATTATCTATTTAAAAATAATAGCACTAATTTCAGCAGTTTGGTTTAAGAAAATGTCAAGTGATTCATTAGAGAAAAATTGTTTTTCCCCTCAAATAACTTGATTAATAATTTTCTGATTTAAAAAAGGAAAGTAAAAAGTATTTGGATAGTTCCTGATAAAAGTTAGCCAAAAAGACGAGATATTTAGATGCTGCTTAATTAAACTTTGATTGTTTAGAATGCATCTTTGCTTCATATTCTGCTTGAATTATAAAAAAACATGGAGGCTGAGCTTATGGAAAAAACATGGGAGTTTATATTTGAAAGTGTGTGTTTAAAACTTTAATTTCAGCATTACCTTTGCATTAAACACCCTAGATGATTACATTTTCACTCCTATGTTAGAGTCAGAACCAGCCTGAGTTATAGGAAGAGCCAAGAAGAGAGTAGACATGGAGTGCTTGACAAACGATATGATATTGTCATTGAAGTATTTATTATTAGATTTCTGTTAGAGTAAGCATAGGAAGGGCGGTTGGTTTATGTCTCACAGTCTGCTCCGATTTAATGCCTACTTGAAAATCCTCAGCTAGTCCAAGTGGAGCCATGGTCTGAAATTGCACTATCATAAATCCTAAAATTGTTTCTCATATATGAGATTCTTGCAAATTTTCAATAGTTTAGACAACATCATGTAATGAAAACAGAAGGACTTTAACTGCCCACCTGTTCCCCCTAGCTCTCCTACTCATCCTTTGTGGAACCAGAGGCTAGAAAACTCTGTGCACTTGGAGTGGTGCCTGGAATACATCCAAATAGTTTGTGACATAAAGAGATCAGTCAAGAATGTGTCTTCCCGTGTCCTGAGGAAGATGTAGCCTTTCAAGGGACACCAAGCCTCAAGCACAATGTGAGCACTGTAGTTGTCACCTGGGTTCCGTTGCTTCGATTCTAGATATAGAAACACAGATGATTAAGAAGCCAAGAGGATGACTGGAATTGGGGCATACACCATAAACATTTCTGGTAGCTTCCTCAATATCTATTTTCATCTTCTTCCTTGCTAACAAACACATAACTAAGTTCCCGGTGGCCATATGCCCAGTTAAGACAGTGAAATTTCCCAGTCTCCGTTTTAGTTTATGACACAGTTCCTATTGAGAGTCTAAAAGAAAGTCACTTGTCAGGGACTTGGGGAAAAGCTTTAGCGGCACAAGCTGAAAAAGGCGTGACCCCCTGTGAAATTCCTATCTAGACTAGGTAGGCAAAGAAGCCCACCTTCACAACTTCAGGCAAACAACCCCAGACTCACAGGGCTTCTTGCTACCGAAGACAATTAAAACTGATGCTTGGTTCCACCACTGCAGTTGAATTTCCGATATGACAAAGTAAATGCACATTGGAAGCAATGCAAGGACTTCACGGAGGAATAGGTTTTCATCAGTATCTGACATCCCGTGACAGACCTCCAAAAATGATGCTTCCTTTGCTTCATTTCTTGTCAATATAGAGAGCATTAACATTCACCCTTGGCAAAGGTGCGAGAGTGCTATACAATTGTCTTGATTATGGTGAGAATTTATGTGTGTATGTGTGTGTGTATGTGTATGTGTGAAGGTCTGCATATGTCACGGCCTGTGTTTAGAAGTCAGAGGACAACCTTTCAGAGCTCTTTCTTTCTTTCCATTATTAAGTACCAGGGCTCAAACCCAGGTCATCGGGTTTAAGTGGTAAGTGCTTTTATTCTCTGAAGTATCCCACCGGCCCATTTGTCTTGGTTATTAATGGGGTGGGAGTTGCAAATATTAGGATGCAAGACCAGGATATGAGAAACAGAGAGAGGTGGTGGCAAATGTCATATGTCATGCCTTCAGTGCAGAAATGGGAAAATGGGAACGGGGATTTTATTAGGTTGCAGTAGTCTAGAAATAACAACAACCTAACACTAAGTCCAGAGCTGTTCACTAATGGTGGCAGCATGCCATTTCCATAGTGTCCTGCAGCAGGGGGACAAGGCATGGTCCCATAAGAGACATATTATGTATTTAGTTTATCAGTGTATGATTTAGGTTTCCTTAAGGCTTTCATCTTCCCATAAGATATGGAGAAAACACATAACAGAAAAATTTGTGGATTTCTAGGAAATCTTCTCATGATGCCCCAAACTGAAGAATTGTGAGCAGACAGTTTTCAGGCCAGGGTAGCTGTGGTGGTTTGAAAGAAAATGCCACTCCAAAGACAGTGGTACTATTTGGAGGTGTGGCCTTGTGGAGGAAGTGTATCACCACCGTGGAGGTAGGTTGAGGTCTCCTACTTTCAAGCTATACTCAGTGACACAGATCACCTCCTGTTGCCTGAGAGTCAAGATGTAGAACTCTCAGCTCCTCCAGCAGGATGTCTGCCTGCGTGCCACCATGATGCACCATGATGATAATGGACTAACTCTCTGAAAATGCAAGCCACCCAAACGACGTGTTTTTCCTTTATAAGAGTTGCTGTGGTCATGGTGTCCCCTCACAGAAATAGAAACCCAAACTAAGAGAATAGCCAAGAATATGAAGAACGTATCAAGTAAACATCCAGGAAGCATATTTGAAGTCTGGTTTCTTGCGTTAGTTGTTTAGACTCTTGGTCTCCAAGCCACTACAACTTCCCTTTCTTTCCAGACTTTTGATTAACCTTGGGTGGTTAGTTGCCTTCCTCTGATCCCTGCTTCAGGCAAACACAGAACAGAAATGACGCCAAACTGATAAATGAAGCGTCAAGAGCAAGCAGATCAATGCAGTTGACACACTCAGTCTAGCCCACATAGTAGGTTCTCAAAAAACCTGCTGAACGGCTACAAGCATTCATTTTAGTCTGTCCATTTCCAGTCTGCCACAGCAAGCAAAAACCCATTTCTAATCAGTGAACTACAATCGTGTCATAAATATGCAGGAGCGAATCAAAACCATGTGTCCACATGTTTATGGAACAAGAAAGCTGTTGAGAGCTGAGCATCTCAGCTGTGTCTGAGCTTTCTCATTAGCATTTGCTCTTTTGTTTTCTCCTAGCAGACAAGTGGTAGCAGGTGCCAAAGTTGAGGGGAAAATACGGGCTAACAAAAAAATAAATGAGAGTATAAATATTGTTTGGTTAACTCTTCTAGTCCCTGAAAACTACGCAGGGGTAAGAAGAACGCAGCTATAGACCTGCAGCAAGTGTCTTCTTAACAAAAGAGTTAGAGCTTCCTACCTTCTGGCATTACCAAATGGTGTTGTCAACGGCAACGGTCAAGCTGAACCACTGTGCCATAGCCTTACAAAAATAATCACAGAAGACTCTGGGCTATAAGTAAGTGTATGATTCTGGGTGGGCGTGCTTTCATAGCTGTCAGGGACTGAGTGAAGACATCCGATGGGCAAACCTGGTGGGTTTCCCAGCTGCAGGAGAGCTGAGGGGCAAACCTGGTGGGCTTCCCAGCTACAGGAGACCAAGTGGCACAATGGTGACCAAATCTCTCTCTCTCTCTCTCTCTCTCTCTCTCTCTCTCTCTCTCTCTCTCATATTTATTTTAGCTCTAAGTGTGTCTGTGTACATAGAGCTGGTGTTTTCAGATTTCAGAGGAAGCATCAACTCATCTGGAGGCGGAGTTTCAGGCAGTTAAGTTACCCGATGGCTGATGGGAATTAACTCAAGTCCTCTGTCAGGCCAGCAAGTGCTCTTAACCACTAACCCATCTTTCAGCCCCCAGCCTTTGAATTTTTAGCAATTTAACTGTAGTCTGTTTAAAAAATAACCCTTACAATGTATTAAATATGATATCTGGTCATTGTAGTGGGAATAAGATTTGGTGGATGGTGGAGAGCTGAACTAAGTAGTTACATGGATTTGAAGTAGATTCCCCGCCCCCCGACACACAATCCACTTTAATCTCGTGCCCTTATTGGCTACTCGAGGAGTCATCTCTAGTCACTCAGCAATGAAACAAGTCTGGTCAGATAGAAAAATGATGGAAATGAGTTATGGCTGTTTCTGTTCTCCAAACTCTGGCTTCCTCCCTGTAGAATGCATGCATGCGCCATTTCCTGCTCTGAAGTCTGAAGGGCTGAATGCCCAGTAACAAAGGCAGTCTAAAGCGTCATCAACTCAGGACGACAGGCACACTGATGTGGATATTTAGGTGAGGACAGGAGTCACCATGCTAGTAGACTATGTGTGCCAAGCTTAAAGCAGGCAGAATATTTTCAACATTATGTACATGGATCCATACAAATTCCCAACCATAAATCTATGCAGACACACAAAATATATTACCTAGCCGCTTTTCTGAAGGTTTATGTGTACACGTGTTCAAACATAATCCCATCGAATCCTTCAACAGCTTTGTAAAGGTAACATGGAGGTGAGAAGCCTCGGGTTCAGAGGCAGTGTGGAAGGAGAACATGAAACTAAGATTTGTGTTGTTCAATAGCTTTATAGGTCTCCTCGACTATTTATACAGCCATACTGCACACCTTTATATTCTATTCATCTGTAAAATGGGTCCTCTTTATTTCCTAAGCTAATTTTTTTATTAACAAACAAATAAGCCTTACATTGTTTTGTAAAATGTTTTCCAGAAATCATTAAGTCTCCCACTAAAATGCATTCACAATGTACGTACTAACACACAATTTGTGAGCAATTTGTGTAATATTTCTGAAAGCAACTCTGCAAGAAGTAATCAGAGGTAGTAGCTGTAGCTATGGCCTTTGTTAGAGTTTCAATACAACTCCTTCGCCTACATCAAAGAATCATATGTAGAATATAAATGTATACCCAACTTGAAATCCTACACTGCTTTTCCATTCTAAGTCCAAGATTCATGCCGGCACATCCAGATTTTGAATTATTTGTCTGCTGAAAAATAACGACACAAATAAAATACCCTTCTGAAAAATATTGGCTAAATTCCCAAATTGTGGCTATTAAGAGAAGTTTGTAGTTAAACTAACAGGAAGTTGTGATGTGTATCTTGAAGCTTTATAGTAATGTGTTCTTAATCATTAGAACTTCATAAATGGTTAGGTAGTCAATCTCTCTTTTCTCAGTAAAGAAATTAGTGACTCTTTTTTAACACCCAGGGCAGATTATTTCTTTCATATACAATGAGGTTTCATACAAGACAGTGGATGGTAAATTCTAGGCTACTTAGTACTCAATGGAAGAATTCAATTGATTCTAAAACTCTTGCATTTAAAGTAAATAGACGAAATTTCCAGGCCCAAGGGCAGACAGACCTCTTGTAGAGTCATAAGCTAGTTACAATCCGTCCTTGGGAAACTTGTGAGTTGTCGAGGATTTCTCCTTAGGAAGTAGTGGCAGGTAGAGTGGAGGAAGGAGTCGCGGGTGTTTGAGAGTGGGGTGCAAGTGAGATTGCCTGGGACACATGGTCCTCTGGCAGGCCACAGGCATAGTTGGAGTTGGTATTATGAGTCTTGGGTCTCTAGGAGATGGTTAGGATTAGGGTTCTAACCTAATCAGCAGACAGGGACACGAGGTTCTCAGGTAGCCCCTGGACAGGTGAAATTGGCTGCATGAATCTGAAGTCCTAGCCTGGAAGTAGGGGTTGGAGGGATTTGTGGATTGGAGGTTCCAGTCTAGGTTTACTAAGAAATAGCAGTAGAACTATTGTTTAATACAGGTCTATATTATCAGGCACTGGATCTGTTCACTTCAAAAGGAGATCTATAATGTCTTGCATTATTTATACTAAATATAAAACTAATATGAACTATTAGTTGATGTAATATTCTATCTTGCAAAGAGGTTACCAGTAGTTTCAGGCAGAAAAAGATTAGCAGATTGTAACTGGCCTAGTTGTCATCATAGAGCCTTCATGCAGTACAGATGGAAGCAAAGGCACAGATGCACAGCCAGACACTGAGCAGAGCCCCGGGAGTACAGTTGGAGAGCTGGTGGGAGGATTATATGAGCAAGGGAAGGGGGTCAAGATCGTGATGGGGAAACCTACAGAGACAGCTGACTTGAGCTTGTGGGAGCTGACAGACTTTGGACCAATAGCTAGGGAGTCAGCACAGGACCGACCTTGGCTCTCTGTATCTGAGTGACAATTGTGTAGCTTGGTCTTTTGTGGGGCCCCTAGCAGTGGAACCAGGACCTGTTCCTGAGACATGAGCTGGTTCTTTGGAACCCAGTCTCGATGATGGGATGCCTTGTTCATCCTAAATAACATGGGGGAGCTTGGTCCCACTTCAACTTGATAAGCTATGCTTTGTTGATTCCCATGGGAAGCCTTACCCCATTTGATTGGAGAGGAGGAGTGGATGGGAAGGGTAGGGGAAGGTGGTGGAGGTAGCAGGAGGAGAGGAAGGAGGGGAAATTGTGGTTGGTATGTAAAATAAATAAGAAAAACCAGATTAGAACAAAAAATAAAATAAAATTTGCTTTGTTCTAGATTATTTTCTGGTTCCTTCCTTCCTTCTGCTTTTCTTCTTGTATCCCTTCTCCTTCTTTATCTCCTCCTGTCTTCCCGAATCCATTACTAAGCACACACTGTTTGAGTCATGAGTACTGTACTAAAATTTGAGACGACAAAGCAAAGGTTTAAATAAGCTTCTCTACTATCAAATGTGTTCATATCCCCATGGTAACAGAGCAGAACACAGAAAATTACAAGACTGTCATTTATGAATGTTGGCATGGAGAAGAAATAAAGCATCATGGGAGTTTAGTTCTGATTCTCATTTTTAAAAATAGAGGACACCCACATCCAAATGTTAAACTACCCAGTCTAACAAAGTGTTACTAATACTCAACCTAGACTGAGTGACAGTAGACTCAGGCTATCTACCTCATAGTTTTCATTTGTTTCTTTTTGACAGAAATAAGTATAAAGTCCAATAATTTTGTGCTAACAAAAATAGATAACATAAATAATAAGAAAGGCAAAGAATAGTGTTTAAATACGGTTAATATTTAGCAACAATAAAATTATAAAATACATTGTCATGAATTGCATAAAAACATGACAAAGTCTCAACAGATTTAGAAAAATAACTGATAAAATTCAACAGTTGAACAATAAAATATACTTCTAGAAAACAAAATAATGACTGTTAGGAGTATTTCCTAATGCGAGCTCTCTGCCGATGCAAAAGACCCAATCAAACCAAATCAGAAACAAGCCGAATTAAAGGATATCCGGGTTTTAATGGGATTCCTGTGCTCTCAGGTGCCCCCCCCCACCAACCAGGAAGCCACCAGCAGGACCACAGGGGAATAAGAGGGAAGGACCACCCAGGGATTCTCCAGGGAGCAATTTAAATAGACTGGGGGAGGGGCCAAGGCTTGGCGGGCACAGGGCAGGGGCCTCCAAAAATGGAGGCCAGAGACAGGGACTTACACTGACTACCTTTTATTTGCTAACTCCTGTTTACCAATGATACACAAAGAAAGCTATCCTTAGCTATGAAGATGTAAGACACTTGCAAAGTTTCCTGCAGGAGGTTGAGTCTGAAACCCCACGCTGTGATTAACAGTTTGCCACACAGTAAGAAAAGTGTAGCAAGCAGTGACAATTGGAAAGGAAAAGTCAAAAGTACAATTAGAAAGAGACGACAGTGGGAATTGGGTATCAAAGAGCATCAACAGAAATAAACTACAGAAACTACTTAGGAATGTAAATAAAATTTCCAGCTACACATTCCACAGAAGCCATCAAGAATATCCGTATGGACCAATAACCAACCATAAAGTGCAAAAGAAAATGAGAATGTTTCCAACACTGCTGAAAATACTCTCAAGCATTTCTGAGCATTAAACTAATAAAGAGTAAGCAATCACTTTAAGAAGAGAAAGATGCAAAGCTCCTACTGAAAGTCTTAGAAGGATCAATAAATAATGCCCTCTCTGTATTTGCAAATCTCACAATCTAACCCTGTAAGGAGAACATTTCTTCCTTCTCCAATTTAATAGATAAATTCAATGACTTTCATGGAAAACTATGGGGGAGGATTTTGGGGAGAACATGTAAAGATATTCTAAAATAGCATATTGGGATTATTTTGAAAAATAAGCACAAATACAGGGGTCCAATGACTTGAACTTGACCATTAGATAGTATAGAGTCCTGATTGTTGTGGGAACTCCTTCAGTCAATAGCCTTTAAGATACTGGCCCACCCCAGGCTGGCCTCGACCTCATGATCTTCCTGCCTCTGCCTCCTCCAGCAAATCCTACCAGTGTGCGCCCACACAATGGCCCCAGAGAATTTCAAAGCAGAGAGATCCCTGGGAATGCATTCCTGCTTCTCCAAGTTTCCAGTGCTGAGCGGGGACATTCAGTGATAACCAAGAACACTCCGTGAGCTGCAGAGCCACAGTTCCATGCCCAGCTAACAGCAGCATCGTGCACAGTGCTGTGCAGGAAAGGGCAATCTACAGAGAAGTAGGCACCTTTACAAGGTGTCTCAGAGCTTCAGCTGAATACTGAAAGACAAGACCGTGAATGAACCACAAAATAACCGACAATTCTCGTAGAATTTAGTCACATAAGTGACAATGGTGATGACCATCATGGATTAACCAGCATCCTGGGGCTCAGGTACAACCAAGGACAGGCAACTATCAATAATGGATCGGTAGTTAAATGCTTAGAAGAGCATGTTAGGAGTAAGCTCACTGCAGATTTACAAACTACACATGGTTTCCAGATCTCACATGAATCCTGAAGTAATATAAAATTTATAGACGAAAATATCAGGTGTCTTTTGGCTGATGAGATCTCAATGGCGTTCTTAACTACCGTGTATAAAGAAATAAAATCTTAAGAAAAATGCTATGTTTTAATAACAGTAGAGGTGTGTTTGGGCAAATAGCATCATAGAAAGGAGGAGGCTGGAGACAATACTTCAGTGACCTAACCGTAATGGAAACAGAATTGAGAATATAAAAGTCTTCTTACAAACCAGCACAGCAATAATGTACATTAAGTAGACACTGAGGTTTCAACAACAGCTATAGCAGAACCTTTGCATGCATTTTATAATAGCAGACACGGTAATACACACCTTATTCCTAAAACGTAAGATGATATAAGCATTGAAATATTAAGAATTTGCATAAAGATAATTATAGCAGACGCTGTCTCCCTTTGCTAGCCCCACTTCCTGTGCTTCCTCCTCCCTCAATAGCAGCTGTTAAGTTCTTATAGAGCCTTCTATGAACATTTTATTCATTTTATAAGCCAGTGCAAATATTGTTTCCTCTAATTCTAATTTAACAGTAACTCTTACTGATCACTCTATTTTAGTGCCTGCAAAGCTCCCTTATTCTGTGTGTAAAAGCTGGTTGTTACTTGTGGTTACTGAGCAAGCAAATCTTTCCCAGACATTATTCCCCTTTTGTCTCCTAATAAAGAAGTGTCTAATTAAATTATGATGTACTAAAGTGTTACAACTCTTTAGAAAGAAGGAGGCCTCTTTCCTCATCCTAGCTGGCTCTTGTCTGGCTAACAACTTCACATCTTCAGGTGAATGGTAGTCTTTGATACCACCCTATAGTTTATAACTATGTGCCAAGTCTTAAGTTCTGTGAGGGCTGAATCTTTTAGTACTGGGCAAGACCTAATCATTGGTAGATTCTCAATATATGTATATATTGAGAGTGTCTTAGTATGACCAGAAGTCTGTAATGCATGATTACAGTGTTTGCCTGAATTGCTATGGTTAGAACGGCAGAGACAAAGTATGTATGCCAGGGGAATGCTGAAGATATGGCTCATTGCTTCCTGTGCGGGTGACACTAAATTAGTTCCCAGAACATCTGAAGCTGTTCTTTTAGGCATAGTTTGGCCAACAATGTACTTTAAAACTTCAATATCTTTGCCAAATGTGTATATGTATAATACATCTAATAATTTGCATTTATATTCAATAGATATGTAATAATATTTAAATTAGAAAACATGAGTGTGAGAATAATATCTCATTTATGTTTTCCAGAATAAAATATAATCTTCTAAAACCATTACAAGTATTTTAGAGA
The DNA here is from genome assembly GCA_001685075.1 of Bramus lutescens. Lineage (NCBI taxonomy): Eukaryota > Metazoa > Chordata > Mammalia > Rodentia > Cricetidae > Bramus > Bramus lutescens. The sequence goes on along the minus strand of LOEQ01009823.1, from coordinate 22,533 downwards.
GGAGGATTATACAACTTTCAAAAATCAGGTTTGTATTTATCCCAAGGTGATAATTTGTCATGTCAATATTTGGGAAGATGGTAGTAGTGATTTAAAGACAGACACTTGAGAGAAAAACTGCCACATCCTGTCTAGAAAACATTCTCTTTCTTCAAGAATGCACTTACAGAATGGATACTTGTACTTAGACCAATGGTCAGCCTGTCTGCAGTGATACTTGAACCAAAGTAGATTGTGAGATTAAACAATACTATTTGAGGAGGGATCTCAAAAATCTCATATGTCTAGCTGATGGCAAAGGACAAATTATTTCTTTACTGGTTAGATTACTTTTTTCCTTTTGATTCACAGGGATAAAAATTTCAGAAGAGACAAAGAACTTTACAACTGTGTTTTAGATATTTAAACCGATACGGAGAAAGGTTAGGGACTGTCCCCAACACTTAGTCACCAAGAGCTGAGCCTATAAATAAGCCTGTTCCCTGAAAATCATGTAGAAATTTCTAGATGGGCATACGGTTAGATATGCCCTAACAAGCTAAAAGTGGACACCATGCTTACATTGCTTGTATGCATACGCTGTGCCGTTCTGGGTAAGTGCAGTACAGAGAGACAGAAGGGTGAGCTACAGCCAAGGAACAGACTTGGCCCCCCTGTTCTCCTCCCTACAGCTGTGTGACTTGAGTTTATACTGATGAACATAGGGACAGGATCTAGAGCCACTGAAGAGACAAGCTGCTGGTCATGTCTTTGAGGACTTTTCTAGGTTTTGAAGTAGCAAGAGTCACCCTAAAACTGGGGTTAACATGCCATAGGGTTGTAGGACCAGGCTAAATAAGGAGAAGAAATTGAACCAAACTCAAGGGCTCATCAGTCTCTTCTACCTTACAGAGGATGTTGATTGGCCAAGAGCCGCAGGCTTCTGCTTCTCTAACTTGCCCGCTGTGGTAGTCTGTCTGCTCATAACATGAGCCTGAATAAGCAGCCTTTCTCTCAAGTTTCTTATGTCAGTGTATTTATCACAGGAAAAGCAACTAATGCAATTTACAAACTGCTCCAGCTAACTTAGAGGCAAGTCCACTGTTAATGCTTTGCTCTTGGAAGATCAGGTAAGTTATTTGAAGTCTCTAACTCAAGCTTGTTCATAAAGATGGCAAAGCCTCAGGACAAAAGAGCCATTCTCAAGATTTGGGGCATCAGCAAAGTTTTTGTTTGTTTGTTTGTTTTAGATACAATTTCTCTATAGTTTTTCAGCCTGTCCTGGAACTAGCTCTTGTAGACCAGGTTGGCTTTGAACTCACAGAGATCTGCCTGCCTCTGCCTCCTGAGTGCTGGGATTAAAGGCGTGCGCCACCGCAGCCTGGCTTCAGCTGAGTTTTTATACTGGTGTATATCTGCATATGTACCTTCCTTAATTTCACATACAGAACATTCTGAAAACATAAAGAAGCTAGATGCATTATTAAAAATAATTAACAGCTTTTCTTGCTGTTGGTGATTTGTGTTCTCTTTTCAGTGTCTGCTGTTCAAGCTTGAGAAGGAAATTGTTTTCTACAAAGGACATGACATTCATGTGTTGTACTGGTCTGTGTGGAGAACAAGAGGCCACTGTGCAGCATGAGGCCTTTTTATCCATACCAATTTTTGGCAGCTTAGCATTCCAGAGGCACGGAAAATTGGAAAAACTGCAAAAGTGTTCTGTGATCAGATATAACCTCTAAGCATTGCCATTTGTTAAACAATAGATCAACAAAACAATACTTCTACATTCTCTTGCCATCACAGGCATTTTAATATCAGGGCAGACGTTATTAATACTTTCCATCTTGTGGATTTTCCCCTCACGAACTCACATCTAGAAAAAGTTAAAATTGCTGGAAGTCACAGGCTGTGCGAAGGCAAAACTGGACCTCAAACACAGAATAGCTCCCAGCACACAAAATGAAGAAATGAGTCACTGAGATTGGAGTGGAAACAGCAGCAAACAACGATACATTCTCTACCATGAGCCTCATTTTCAATGTCATCAAATTGCCAATCATTAGGCGCTGGCGGTTTCCATCTGCATTTAAAACTGAGGGGGCAAGGTGAGCCTGTCAACATCAGACAGGGAGTGCAGAAGCTGGCTTTGAACCCAGGTCTGTCTAAGTTTGCTGTACCCAGGCAAGTGGCAGTCCTGCCGTCGCCATCTAAAGCAAGCATTTGCTTTTTCCCTCTTCCTTTCACCATATCCCTCTGCTTCCCTGAATCCCACAGTAATAGCGATTGCATTACGACATTTTCAATTTTGTTTCCAGACAGATGTCCAGTTCCCCAGACAGTAGTGCAATAGGACAAGGAACACTGGATGTTCCGACTTGGCTCAGGTTAAAGTTCTTCTGCTCTTTTCCTTCTGTGTGCAAAAATCATTTCAGAAAGCCAGTTTTGCCTAAGCACCATTTCCTGGAATAATACAAGTCGAGTCCACATTCCTGTCCACTCAGATTTGCAGTGTGGACTAAAGCAGGTAGCATATGTCTGATCTAATAAGTTATAACTTGAAATTAATTTTAACCCATTTAGTCCAATAGTATTTCATTAACACATTTCTGTATGTATTCGTGACATGAAACATTGCTATTTAAGGAGCAAACTTGTTGTTGAAGATATGTTATCTTCTCTCTAACAAACTGGAAAGCAAATACGGTATTCCACACTTTGTAGATTATGAACCTGAGTCTTGAGTTATTTAACTTGCCAAAGGTCATCATTTTATCAGCAAAATACCTTCATTTGCTTTGACAGGTTACTTTATCTTAGCTAGTATTATATTATAGAGATTCACTTGCAACAAAGAGAAAAACCTATGCTACCAAATGCTATTTCATCCCAAATCATATCAGAGAAATGTGATCTAATTACAGTGCTGTGACATCATGCCAGCAGGCTGCTTCTCTCCAGTATGGGAAGGAGATAAGACGTGAGCTAGTGTCAGAAGCCAAGACCGGACATTTGCACCAAGTGAAGAAATCAGTTCTTTGCTAGAGGCATCAACAGAGGATTTTCATCCCGGCTGTTCAACATCTTGTAGCCTGTATTTCCTCATTATCTCAAATGCCAGCCACAAATGTTTCCATTGTCTATTCATTAATTCATCTGCATACAAAATCTGTCCTTCAGAAGGGTCTTTTAAAAGACACAATATTAATTTTAATCATGGCATTAATATCATTTGGATTTGTTTCTTTGCACGTCACTCATTCATTTGTTTACAGAGTAAATATTTATTGAACATCAATTACCCATGAAATAACTTGATTCAGAGTTTGTGAACAAAGATATTGAACACTTAGGTGATTTGTATGTAAGGGTTAGTTTTATCTGTGTAGTGCTCAAGATGAAAAAAAAACCCAACATACCTTATTTTAGTAGGTACTACAAACTTCTGTCTAAGGTAGCCTGTAGTCTACAGGAAGCATATGAAAGGCTACTGCAGGAGGAATTGTGCTGGATAGTTTTATGTCAACTCAACACGAGATAAAGTCATCAGAGAGGAGGGAACCTCACATAAAAACATAACTCTAGGCTGTAGGCAAGCCTGTAAGGTATTATTTAATTAGTGGTTTATGGGGGAGGGCCCAGCTCATTGTCGGTGACAGCATGCTGAACAAACCATGGAGCAAATCAGAAAACAGTATTTCTACATGGCCTCTGCACCAACTCCTGTCTTCAGGCTCCTGTCTACTTTGAGTTCTTGTCCTGACTTCCTTAAATGATAAACAGTAATATGAAAATGTAAGCTGAGCCAACCCTTTCTTCCCCAAGTTGCTTTGGTCATGGTGTTTTATCATAACAACAGTAACCCTAAGACAGGCACCAAGACTGTTGGGAGAGAGGACACATAACTTTAGTCAAGTAATATGCAAAGCACCCCTGCTCAAATCTGATAGAAATTCATAACTCCTTCCTGCTCTTTTGAAGAAGCAAAGGGTTCCAGTGATGCTGTGTGAATGAAGCACCATCACCATCCATGTGGAAAAACCAAGTCTCACTTGGGTGTACTCACAGTAGATGAAGCATCCTATTCCCCCAAACTCATTTGACAGTCAAGTACCTCAAGGAATTCCTATCACAGAACAAATAATCAATACTCTCCAGAAGACACAGAGTCCTGCAAGCACCACGGAGTCCTGGGGACATCAGTCTGAAATAGAAAGACTGTCCATTCACAGTTGTATCAGAAACTATTCGGTAGGAAAGTCTTGGAGAAGACTGATTAAGCTGTGAGCCAACATGGTTGTTCTAACATGCATAACCAAGACAATAGTACTCTCCTGATAAGGTGGATGTCTTTATTAAATGAACTACCACTATGATGGGAAGCGCAATACATTATATAGTGGCACCTTAAGAAACTTGTGCAGAAGTTAGAAAGACGGAGGAAAACGTGTGAACTATGGAGGAAAAAGCTTTCATGTGATGAACTAACTTTCTGGACTCTATAAGGCCAGCTTGGATTATAGATGAGAATGAACTAATGCTTTGGAAATTATATATGGAGAACCATAGGTTCAGATAAGTGACACCATACTTCTTTCCACAGTCTCATGACCAGGTGTTCCTCACACTAAAATCACTCACCACGTCTTTAATTAAATATTTTCCTCAGAAAGAAGAAATTCAAATTTGAACCAGGGTCTTAGTTAAAGTTTCTATTTACGTGATAAAATTAATATGACTGAAAGAAACTTGGAAGTAAAGAGTTTATTTGGTTTATCCTTCTGCATCATTCTGGAAGGAAGTCAGGGAAGAAATTCAAGACAGGAACCTGGAAGCAGAATCTAAGTAGAGGGCATGTCTGGCTGCTTGATCAACCCTTGTTCAGCTAGCTTTCTTATACCATGAGGACCACCAACTTCAGGACCACTCATTGTGGAATGGGTCTACTCTCATCAATCATTAATCGAAAAAATGCCACAGGCTTGCCCACTGTCCAGGTTGATGAGGGGCATTTTCTCCTTTGAAGTGTCCTCTCTCCAAATGACTCCAGTTTATGTAAAGCTGACAAAATGCTAACTGGATCAACACAAGTTTAAGAAACTGATTTAAAAATCATTAAAGTATGAACAAAATGAGGTCATTTTTTATTGTCTTTATATTTTTTCTTCCTCGAAATGCCATTAGGGCTCATATCATTAAGAATTTTGAAAGCAACATAAAACAAGTTGAGATTCAACTGATAGCCAAGATACACTCTAGAGGCAGCATACAAATGTGAGCACAAGGTAATGACCAAGGCAGGGCTGCTACAGCTGGCTTCCCATTTCATTTCCTTGAACATGTTCTGCAACAGTAGCAAAGCTATAAAAAAAAAATTCTGGTAGACGGCGAGAATTACCAGGGTTCTCTTTGCTAGAACAGTATCAAAAATCAACGTTTAAATGTTTGTGACGTGAGAATTCTAAGTGAGGCTGTTTAATTGAAAAATAGGGTTACCTATTTCCAATACTGTCCACCGCAAAGGTCTCTGGGAAGGAGGAGTCACAAACACCTTTACTTTTCACAACCATTCCTAGCTCTTCATTGCAAAACTGATCCCATAATAGTTTCAGTATCTTTTCTATTTTGGAATCATCTTCAATAACTTAGAAGTCACATGGGAATAACACATCTATGCTGTTTGTCATTGTAGTGGTAGCCCTTTGTGGTATCTTTTAACATTAGCCATTATAATGGGTGTACTGTGAGGTCTTGCTCCAGATTTTGTTTCTACTTGTATTTCCGTAATGAATGATAACACGAAACACTGCTGAGATTTCTCTATTGAGGCCTACAGATTTTTTTATTGATTTTTCAGGTAGAATATCTTCATATATCCTGGATATAACATATCCAATATACATAATAACTGTCTCTCTATAAAATGTGTATATAATGTATATAAATAAATATTTCTGTACTCTTATAACTCATTATTTAAAAATTATTCATGAATCTGTAATATGGATGTTCAAAGACAACACGTTTTGTTCATTACTAAAGGCTATTTCATAAATTCTTAATATATTCTTAATGAAAAATAATACTATGAGAAGTAGTATGATAGGTTAATGCTTGTGCATAACCTGCGATTTCTTAATGGACAATGTGGAAATTAAAATAACTTTCTAGTATCTATTCCAGTTAAAATTAAAATATTGTTTATTATTATAGCTGTTACGAAAAGAACAATTTTCCCATTTTCTTGAATGATAAATAGTTTAGTTTTTTTTTTTTTTT
>LOEQ01009822.1:61507-93801 GCA_001685075.1 Bramus lutescens | reverse complement strand
GGGTGACTCAGGAAACCTTTCCTTCTCTCCTTGTCCAGTGATTCTTCTCCTACTGCCATAAAGCATCAAGGTGTCTCCCCTCACCCCTTTAACCGCCATGAAAGCAGTTTGCTGTGTGTAAAGCTGTTCCAATTACTGTTTTGAAGGACAAACGTCAATGCAGCAATGGTTCTCAGTCTGTTGATCGCGACTTCTTGGGGGCTCACTTTTGAGACATTCTGCATACCAGATACTAAGTTACTATTCACAACAGTAGCAAAATTACAGTTTTGAAGTAGCAATGAAATAATTTTATGGTTGGTGATCACCACAACATGAGGAGCTGTATTAAAGGGTCACAGCATTAAGAAGGTCGCAAACAACTCACTGCACTACAGGTCTTAGTCACAACCTTTTCCTGCTTTCAAGAATAACTATGTTTATGCAAAACCAAAAGCCCACAATAAGATCTAATACACATAAACATTTACTATGATAAATTTGTTACTTCAATCAAGTATTTAAAGTTAGATTATTTAATGGATAATTAGTATTATACTTAAAAATTATTTAAACTTTTGTCTTACAAAAAAAACACAAATACATCAGGTATTTAAATATAAAACTAGCCTAAGAGTATTAAAATAAGTCACAATTTCTGTATTTTGTATAAACAAAAATTTCAGACACCTATATGATAGTCTAGAAGCATGAACACTGCATATTTTCTCCAAAATACCATAAAAACAAGAGACAAGTGGCAATCAGGAAAAAATTGAATATCATCAGTGATATGTAATTTGTTTGTATATCAGAATCTTATACCTCAATTAGTGAAAGTCTAATATTACTTATAAAAGTAAAAATCAGTAAAACGATGTCTTACCCAGTAATTCTACTGCTGTGAAGAGACATTATGACCATGGTAACTCATAAAGAAAGCATTTAATTCGGACTGGCTTACAGTTTCAGAGGCTTAGTTCATGATGACCATCATGGTGGGAAGCAGAGTGGCGGGCAAGCAGACCTGGTGCTGGAGAAGTAGCAGGGAGTTCTACATCCAGATCCATGGGCAGAAGGAAAGGTGAGACACTGAGCCTGGCTCGAGTTTTTGAAACCCCAAAGCCCACCCCTAGTGATACATTTTCTCTAACAAGGCCATACCTCCTTATCTCTCTCAAGTAGTGTCAATCCCTTATGACCAAGAACTAAAATATATGAGCCTATGGGGGCCATTCTCATTCAAACTGCCACAAACCATAAGAATAGATATTTTATAATCTTTATTAAAATCAATTCTATATGTAATAACTGTAAGAAATTACTCTATTGATTTGGTATTATACTGAAAATTGAACACACAAAAGGATAATAATCCTAACACTGGATTAGGAAAAGATAGTCAGGAATACAGAGATCTATAATAAATCAATGACCAAAAATCTTATTAAATAACTGGTCTTATATTCTAACATGGTGTTTCATTCCACAGTGATGAACAGTGAAACATATAATGTATGCACATATGGAGACAGCATATGGTATCCCATAAATATGCTCTATTTGTGTTGTTATATATCAGTTTTCTGAAGTTTAAAAAAAATGGTAAGTTCATTATACATTTTACCAGGGAAAAGTGTATAAATCTCTAAGATATCCTACATACAAAATTTAGAACGGACTCAAGAAGTACTCACATTAAAATAGTATAATGCTGATTGTATATTTGACACATTATATTATTGTCTTAGAGATAGTTTATGATCCGTGGTGCCCTCTGCATATGCAAATAGGTGTCTATGTACATTTGTAAATATTCAGTATTATAAAATATAAAACCAACTCAAACTCATAAACAATTATTAAAGAAATCCATTGTACTATTTCTATTACTTATGTTATAAATAATTAAAGTCATTTTAATTGCAAATTTAATGTTTTTATCATGTAAATATAATTGAAAAGGGGTTTCCTCTTTTAGGCTTCCTGTGCCATCTCCTGTGTGTGTGAGTGGGTAGAGCAAAGCAAGCCATGTGCCATGACAGCATCCTCTCCTGGGCAGAAGATACTACATCTGAAGAAACAGAACTGTCTATGCCATACCACGCCAAACACGCCTGATCTCATCTGAAAATAAAAAAGAACAAATAGAACCATAGAGTATTTTCTATAAACAATATCCCATATATACTGTCTTCAACAAATTGCCAAGCAAATAAGATAAAAACCTTCACAGAATTAGTGAAATAAAAAGCCTGGACATTTATAATTTTGATAACAATGATAAAATATCTGTCCTTTGGGCTTTACTAGTTTTTACTTACATAAGTATTATTGTACTTCTATTAATTGAGATGTATGTGAAACTCTGAAATATAAATAAATTAGTCCTAAGTCAGTGTTAAAATTGATTTTTTATGCCTGTCCTTTGTCTTTTTTATTTCTATGATTTTTTCAGAAAATAAACTATTTTTATTCTGCTAAAATATTTGACAATAAAAAAGGAAAGGGAGAAGAGGGAAAGGGAAGAGGGGGAGGGAAGAGACAAAGGAAGGGAAGGAAAAGGAAGAGAAGAATGGGAAAAGAAGAGAAGGGAGGGGAGAAGCAGAAGAGGCCAGGAGGTGAAGCAATGAGAACGGGGGAGGGAGAGAGGAAAGAAGAGAGGTTGAAGAGAGCAAGGGAAACGGGAGAGTGTGGGAGTGTGGTGTTCTAATGCCCAGTCCAGAACGAAACAACACAAACCAAAGCACTGGGAAATCTACGTTAGCAATGAGTTTCCTTCCACTGTTTCTTCTGTGCGTGGCAGCGAGCTATCAAGCACAAGTGTTCTGTGAAGAGGAGATCAGGCCTCCTCTTGCTTGATACCAAGTGCTACAGGCAAATCTAAATCTACAGGAGTAACCATAGCTTTTCCTTTGTACTGAGAGCCACCTAACGACTTGGTAATGTCTGTCTAAATTTATGCAACACGCCAGCTTTTCATATTCTCATTTTATTATAAATCAGTGAGTAATGTGAGGAAAGCTACATCTTTAAATGCACATGGTGGTCTCATTTTTAGCAAGCCAACAGAGGCGAGCATAATGAAAACCCAAATTTCTAATCACTATTCTCTGTCTCGCCTGAACAGAAATGGCACAGCATAACAAACAACACTTTCATGAGATTAAAGATTAATATCTAGATGAGAGTTGTTGAAGTTTTTTTTTTTTTCACCAGAAGCAAAGAGTAAGATAGATCCCAGTGTAGGAAACTTCTGTAGGAGGCTGTGCTGGCTAGTTTTCAGTCAAATTAACTTAAGCTAGAGTCATTTTGAAAGAGGAAACCTCCAATTGAGAAACCCTAACTAAGGCAAAGTTTTGTTTTCTCAGGAAGCTGCACAAGGAACCTTGAGGGCAGCATAGAAAGGGGAGACAGCTGTGAAAGGCATCTTCTGAGGATGGAGGAGTGTTGGTTCTGGTGTCTGCTGAGGGCGGAAGAGGGTCATTTCCGGAGAGGCAGCCTTTTAAAATTTATTTCTGTATTTATTTTGCATACCAACTTCGGTTTCCCCTCCCTCCTCTTTTTCCTCTTCCCTTCCCTATGTGCACCCCACCAATCCACTCTTCCTCTGTGTCTGTTCAGAAAGAGGCAGGCCTTCCTTGGGCATCAACAAAGCATGGCTTATCAAGTTACAGCAAAACTAAGCACCTCCCCTTGTATTATGGCTGGGCAAGGCAATCTAGTATGAGGAATAAGTTCCCAGGATCCAGCCAAAGCCTTAGAGACAGCCCCTGTTCCCATTTTTGGGAGTCCCACAAATAGATCAGCTACCCAACTGAACTATCGCATACAAGTAGAGGGCCTAGGTTGTTCCCATGCAGGCTCCCTGGTTGTTGGTTCTATGAGCCCCTATGAGTCAGATTAGCTGCTTCTGGGAGTTGTCTTGTGATGTTCTTGACCACCCCCACCCCCACTCATAAAATCCTTCCTTTCTCTTTTCAGCAGGATTCTCTGAGTTCAGACTAATGCTTGGCTGTGGGTCTCTGCATTTCTTTCCATTAAATGAAGGTTATCTAATGACAATTGGGGTAGTCACCAATCTGGAAACAGGAGAGGGCCAGTTCAAGCTCCATATCCACTATTGCTAGGAGTTTTAACTGGGGTCATCCTTGTAAAATAATGGGTGTTTCCCTTGCACCAGGTTTCTACCTGACTCTGAAATGCCCCCTGTTCCAATCTTCTCTTTCAGTACTGTCACCCTCCATCCAACCCCAACTCAGTCCCTCAGGTCCCATCCTCACCCACCCCAGTCCACCCAGGAAATCACTGATGTGGGATGTCCTTCTGTTTATGTGTTGATTTTATTGGTTGATGAATAAAGCTGTTTTGGCCAATGGCTTAGCAGAATACAGCCAAGCAGAAAATCCAAACAGAGATATAAAAAGAGAGTAGGTGGAGTCAGGAGACACCATGTAACTGCCGACCAGAACCTTACCGGTAGGCTACAGCCTTGTGGCAATACACAAATTAATAGAAATGGGTTAATTTAGATGTAAGATAGAAATACACCCAATTCATCAACCAAGCAGTGTTGTAATTAATATAGTTTCTGTGTAATTATTCGTGTCTTGGTGGCCAGGAAATGAACGAGTCGTCTCCTTTTGTAAACAAAACACATTTGAGGAGCAGTGGAAAAACACACTTTTTGTTTTGCTGGATTGGAGACTGAGATATAATTTGCCAATATTAGTCACACACTTGTTAAATTGTTGAAAAAAACACTAACTGCCTACATTCCTTGATGCACTGGATCTGGGATGTGGGCTACCAAGTCTCTTAGGAAATGTCAAGAAACACAGTGACTACTTGGGTAATAGTCATGTGTGTGCAATGTGACATCCTACCACAGGTGGAACAAACAGGGTGAGTAGAGAAGAGTGAAGAGGAAGAGAGTAAGAAATAAGGAAAGAGAATAAGAGGAAGAGGAAAGAGAAGGAAGAGGAGGAGAAGGAGAAGGAGGAGGAAGAGGAAGATTTCTCTAGTGTAAACAAATAAAATGGAAGGCTGAAGACTGTATCTAAAAGAGAAACTAATTCATCAATACATTTCCATCGTACCATATGTGATATCTCCAAATGTCTTTAAACTGTTCATCCTGCAGATGGCTCCTGCTATCTGGCAAGGCTTAATAAGCAAGACATAGAAGCCATCCAACTCAAATGATAGCCTCATGTTCTTGGGACATATTTGCAAATTTGGGTATTTAATGACTTTGGTGGTAGTCACGAATCAAAATGTTCATTTCAAATTTCAATTGGAAACTTCTACCAAATAAGATGAAGCCCCAAGTCAACATTGTTCCCTACACATAGCTGTTTGTATTCATCATTTAGTGCCTGTCATAATGAAGCAGAGATGGAGTGTTCTTACATGCCTGCTTCTCCTCCACCATGGCCCTCTCACAGGTGAACAGTGGGAACCAGATTTCTTATCTTTCCCTTTTCCCCCAGTCACTTCATGAACTTAGACTTCTATCTCCATCAATCCTCAGATACTCTTTTCTTTAGAGTCTGCCGGCCTGGCATAGATGCACTTACCTAGTTTTCCAGGATGTTACCTGAAATGGTCGCCCTAAAGCAGCCCTGCTCACTGCAACCAGCAACTCTTTCTCCGATGTTTGGATTTCTTAGCACTATCCAGCATTAGCAAGGAGGAAAGAAATGCCTCTAACTTTTGCCCCTTCTTTTTCCTCCTCTCCATCTTAAATACATGTACCTATTTCCCATCTCTTCAGATTCACCACATATGGTAAAATCATAAAGAGCAAAGGGCCACAAGTAAGGATTTGAGGGATGAACTTCCAGGATAAGGATGTTTCATTAACTCAGAAATCACATTCTAATGTTCAAGAGAGTTTCAGAATTAGGTGCATTATTTCCCCTCCCCCTCTTTCCTCCATTACCCTCAGAACTCCATCACTAGCCCCAAATATTTCCACTTCCCTGATGCTTGGTTAGAGCTGAAATTTCCTTCATAGTCAAGATAAATTTATTTTTCTTTTTCTTTTGATCAGTTAATTACCATTTGACCATGTACTTAAAGGTTTGAAACTTTTTGTTCTATTTTTCTTATCCTTTACTATATTTTCTTACTGCTTTAACCTTCTGAAAATTACTTTACCACCCTTTGAGCATAGTTTAAAGGATAAGTTGGCACAAGTGCAGTCTTTCCATTACACTGAATCTTTATTATCCAAACACAATTACATATGCTGGGGACATTTTTTGTTAATGATCTTCCTTGAATATTCCATACATACACACAGTAAATATGATGACTCTCAACCTGCCATCTTTTATCCCCTCCCATCTCTATCAACCCTTCTATCTTCCCTATCAGTCCCATTCCCAAATTCATGGCTTGGCTTTACTTTGATGACCCGTTTAGTTTAAACAGCCTTTGTGTAACCACTGAATTGGAGTTATCCAATGTACAGTTGGTAAGACCATTAACAGCTTTTCTCCTTGACCATCCTATATCAGGTTCTTAGATTACAAAGAGCAGCAAGAAGAAGTTACAAGTTGATTGCTCTATGACCTGCAACCAAAGAATGTAAGGTCTTCAGCAACAGAGTTTCATCATTTAGTTCTGGTGGGTCACAAGGAGGAACAGCCAGAATCTCTGGGACCTTTCCTAGCCAGGAATTTCTTAGGATATGTTCCATTCCTGGACTGAAGCTTCTTTTCAGTAACCCTCAGCTTCTAGTAGCACCTCTCTCCAGCTATCCAGGGCACACCCCTTCAAACTTTTTATTAAAAAAAATGTTTTATTTTTTATTTGCTTATGTGATAGTAGATTTCCATGTAGCTTTTCATACTTCCTTCATCGGGTCAGCCCTTATGGTAGTTTGAGTAAGATTGGTCCCCATGGGCTCATATATATTTGGAAGCCTAGTCACCTGGAAGTTGAACTGGTTGAAATAATTAAAAGGATTGAGAGGTGTGGAATTGTTGGAGGAAGTGTGTCCCTGGGTGTGGTTTTTGACTTTTCAAAAGCTCACACCAGGCTAAGGCTCACTCTGCCTAATTATAAAGGAGCTCTCAGCTACTTCTCCAGAATCAGGCCTGCCTGCATGCTTCCATGCTCCTACAATGGCGATAATGGACTCAACCCTGAACACTATAAGCAAGCCTCCAATTAAACGTTTTCTTTTATAATAATTGCCTTGGCCATGGCGTCTCTTCACAGCATTAGAATAATAACTAAGACAACCTTTTTTCTGTCCCCTCATATTCTTTACTCCCACATTTTCTCCCTGTTTAAACCTTTCTACACCCCTATTATTCCTCCTCTTGTTTTCCATATCACTTGCATTCCTCTAGTTCTCCTATACACTGTATAGCATGTGGTAGGAATTTTAATAAGCAAATATAGCCTATTTTCTCCTGAGCCTCTTCATGGAAAATATGCATAAATTTACCTATGTTTCAGATAAGATAGTCTTCCAAAATCCCACTTATCTTTCCAAGACAATCAATAGCAATGTTTAGTGAATGGAATTCTAGACATCTGCAAAAATCCAATTGCCCAGAATTTAGTCTTCCCGTAGAAAGGAGAAGCTGTCTTGGGAAGCAGATAAACCTCTATGGCAGCTTACAGAGGATGTCACAAGCAGCCACAAGTCAGTAAATAAAGGCACAGAAAGGAAACTATTACAAGAAAATGAAGAACAGAGTCTTGTCATTGCCACTCATCTATTTGATTGCTAGTCACATATAAGCATACATACACAAGCCATGATGGTAGGGGAGGGGGCAGGGTCTTCAGTGATCATTTACACCACAGTTTAGGGTCAAAGCACTGCAGGCAGAAGCCACACAGCTTCTCTTGTATCAATGAGCTCTACTGATTTTTGTAGCTTTGTAGCCATTTCCTAAGAGAAAAGAAAAATCACTCAGGGAAATGAATGCATGTAGACAAGATTCTTAAAGGTTGTTCTTTCAATCACTCCACCCATCAGCCTCTTCTAAATCAGGTTAAACTCACTGTGGTGGTTTAAAAAAAATGGCACACCAAAAGGAGTGTCACTATTAGGAGGTGTGGCCTTGTTGGAGGAAGTGTGTTACTTTTGGGGCAGGCTTTGAGTTCTCTTTTTCTCATGCTTCTATCAGTGTGTAACAGTCAGTTGACTTCCCATTGCCTAGAAGATGTAGAACTCTCAGCTCCAGCACCACATCTGCCAGCATGCTGCCATGCTCCCCATCATGATGATAATGAAGTAAACCTCTCTGAAACTGTAAGCAAGCCACCCCAATTATTTGTTTTCTTTATAAGTGTTGCCAAGATCATGGTATCTCTTCACAGCTATAAAAAGGACTTCTGTACATTACCATCAGCAGTGGAGAAAGGTTCATTTCCCCTACATTCTTACCAGCATTTGTTACTGGTATCTTCTCAGTGATAAACATCCTGACACAGGTGAGATGGAATTTCACAGGTTTTTTAGATTCATTGTTTTTACTCATGTATATGTATGTGTGTATGTATATTTTTAAAAATTCATTTCCATTTCACACATAAGTAAACAGATACTAATGACTTTTTCATACTGTCTCTAACATTGTGCATTATTGCTGTCATTTCTTTCTATAAAAGCTTAGATTTTGGTCAAGTGAAAACAAAAACAAAATACTAAGCATGATACCTTGCTTCTCTGATTTCAATCATTGAATACACTATCAGCCCTTGCTATAATTATACTCACATTTCAACCTTGTGAAGGAAGAAAAGAAAAAAGGGAAAAGAAGAGATTCCTACAATGCAGGTGTTACTTTTCTGTCAATAGATGCTGCCACTGTCCGTCCAATGGGGATGATTCTTCTTTCCTCATTTGAATACTTTTAATCTAGTCTGTCAACTCAGTGAGTGACTAAGCCAAAACCAGGAGTGGTGAGAGATAATTATTTTGTGATTTTTTGTTTGTTTGTTTGTTTGTTTTTCCTTTTTAACAGGGCCTATTTGCCAAGCAATCAGACCAGGAAGAACTAAAGCTAAGGACTTAGCAACAATAATTGTAAGGAAGAGAGAAAACTTAGGAACTTTAGAGAGCAGTTAGACCTTGAACTAAGTGCTAAGTAATATTTCTGTACACTGTAAAGATGTGTCTCAGCCTAAGGCACCTTCTCATTGGTTTAATAAAGAGCTGGATGGCTAATAGCTAGGCGGGAGCTAATAGTCAAGACTTCCAGGGAGAGAGAGGAACTCAGGAAGAATTTGAGGCATGTGGGATTAAGCCAGGGAGTTGCAGAGCAAGTCCTTGGATTTACAGAATGGAGGAGAGTTAAAGAACCACAGGGCAAAATGTAGATTAATAGAAGTGGGTTAAGTTATAAGAGCTGGTCAGATATAAGCCTAACCCAAGGCCAAGCTTTTAAAATTAATAATAAGTTTCCATGTCATTATTTGAGAGATACAGATCCCCAAAACAAAGTCTGATGACAGATAAGAACATCTTCAGCTCTTGCAAAGGACCTAGGTTTGGTTCCGACCACCCACATCAGAAGGCTTACAACCATCTGTAACTACAAATGTATGGGATCAGAGAGACACACTATAGTGTCCATGGGCACATGCACTCAGCTAGTACACACGCTCAAGCAGACACACGCACACACGCATACATGAGTAAAAATAATGAATCTAAAAATATGTGAAATTCCATCTCACCTATGTCAGGATGTTTATCACTGAAAAGATACCATTAACAAACGTTGGTTGTTGGTAAGAAGGTAGGGAACTGGACCTTTCTCCACTACTGATGGTAATGTACAGAAGTCCAGCTAGTATGGAAATAAGTATAAATGTCCAAAACTACAAAATGGCATAGTTAGGCATTCATGGATATACATCAGAAGGACTCTAAGCCATTACATCACAGGCACTTGTACATTGATATTTATGGCATACTAACGATAAACAAGTTATAAAACCAACTTATGTGCCCATCAACAGATTAATGCATAAAGAAAAGAAAGTGTGTAGACACACAAAGAAAATTGAAATTAAGTCATTTTCAGGAAAAGCAGATAAAATAAGGGCATATCAAGTGAAATAAGTCAGAATGTCTTCTGTCATCTGTAAGTATGAGGCTTAATACATATACGAACATTCACACATGTATGTACATGTATGTACATATGGCATGAGTGGGAAAGGAGGGGAACTAGTAAGCAGAGATCATAGAGGCAGGAAAGGCAGTACCATAGTCCATTCTGGCAAAATGTCTTTATGAAACCCATCACTGTGAATAATGAATACTTACCAAAGAAAGCTGAAAAATACCTCTCTTCTGAATATTTACCTAAAATATTTGAAAATAATATCTTATTCCTTCTTTGTGTAGTTTCCTGATAATATTTTTTGCCATGTTTATACATCAGTGTTGATATTTTCAGTAGCAGGTATGATTTTCCAGCTCCTCATCATAGGTCACAATCTGACACATTGCTTGTTTCCTGCCTTCAGCAAGCATCTTGAAAAACTTAGAGCTGACCCTAGTTCTACAGCTTAGAGAAGATTTTAGTTCTACTACCACGCTTAATGTTTTTGTCCCACCAGAAGTATTTGGGATCGTCTACTACAAAGATATCATTTTTCCATTGTTTACTTAATTCATACTCACCTTTTGAGCCTTGAAATAAACAAGCAGAGCGTAGCATATCCTGGCACCACATCAAAATTAAGCATCTTGATCATTATAGCTGACAATATTTTATATTTTTAATGTTTCTCTCTTGTCATGATTTGTGCGCATGTGTGTGTGTTTGTGCTCGTATGTCTGTGTTTGTGTGTGCATGTGTTTATATGTGTGTGTTTGCGTGTGTATGTGTTTGTGTGTATGTATATGTGTATATGCATGGGCTTATGTGTGTGCTTATATGTATGTGTGTTTATGTGTGTGCTTCTATGTATGTGTATTTGTGTTTAGGAATTTGTGTGTTTGTATGTGTGTGTGATAACTAAGATCCACCATAGTAGCTTTTAAGCTCAGAGGTCAAGTAGCATATCTGATAAGTTATTAAACATATCTATGTGTAGCTATGGAAAATAATCAATGAAGATTGGTAAAAAAAAAAGAAAAGAAAGAAAAATAATGAATAGAATTTTAAAAGCCAGCCTAGTCTTGTGATGCATTGCCTTGGTTAGATACCTCACAGGAAGGAACAAGTATGCTTATTTTATTTTATCTGGTTTTGTCAGGACTGTACTATAGAATATCTTTTTTAATGTGATGCATAAAATATTTAAATTTCACAAATAAGCTTTTCTTCTCCCTTTTATTCTGTAAGCTATAAATATTTAGTACTTTATTCCTTTCATATATTCTAGCAGAAGCTAATTTGTCTTTTCCACAAACAGATAAGCAGGGCTAGAATCTGTGTGAATGGGTAGTGTTAGCATTTGTGTTTCCTAATCTTGGCTAAGCACTTGCATCTATCAAGGCCATGTGTTTTCTTTCAGCTCTCTCCTATTCTTTTTCATTTCCTTTCTCAATAGCATTTTTTCTTTGGCCTTATTCTCTTTTCTTTATAATGCCGAGGCAAGAAAGCCAGTAAATATCATTAACAATTTAAATGTCATACTATGAAGTTGAAAACAGAAAAGTGACTAATGCTTATGATTTACTTTTGTTTTTCTTATTCAGTTTTTATTTTCTATGTTGGTCCCATTGTAATTTCCTCTTTTCCTTTAACTATGTCCACTAAATATCAACTTAACCTATTTTCCATGTCATTTCACATGTTGGAAATTTCAAACTAAACTAGATGCTCAATTCATTTAGGACTCCCTGAATGAATAATGGTTTAATGAATGAATGAATTAGTAAGTGATTATTTATTGAGGTTACATGTTGAAAGAATGACTCCTAAATGAATTGACTATTTGGTTTAAATGCTCTTTTATGAACTAACAATATAGAAGATGACTAAATTGAGATCTTACAATTATGAAGTTTAGATATTTTCACATAACCATAGGGAAAAAAGGATAATATAAACAATTAAATCAACAAAGTATATATGGACTCTGGAAAAATTATAAAATATATTAAACATAAATAGCTGCAGGCAATTTTATGAGAAAGGTTTCTACTTTGAACACAGCCATGGTTTTAACTGTGCTAGATTCTTTTAGAGGAAGGGGACAAGGAAGGAGGCAAGGATGAAGGAAGGGAGGGAGACATAATAAGGAATTGCCTAATGTAATGGGTATATGCTGGAAAATATGCAACTCTCAGGGCAGCATGCCAGGTGTGGTAAGAGTTAATATTTTAATTTTGTGGTGCAATCAAGTCTGAAGACAGAATACCTCCTTCCTCATGAGACTATAATGTCTTTTGACACTGACTTCTAATTGGATAAGGTCTAAAAGATCACCTCTGATTGGATAAGGACTGTCTGTATTATGGAGAGGAATTTTCTTTACTCAGAGTCACTAATTCAAATGTCAATCATATCGCTATTTAGACTAGTGTTTAACTTAACAACTGAATATGATAGTCTAACCAAAGTGATACATAAAATTAACACAGGCATATTTGTGGGGGGAAGGTGGAAGATATTACAGAAAGGACTTCTGAGTATCATCGTATGGCAAGGAAGGAAAAAGGTTTTCTAAGGCATGGGAAGTAGCTCTGAGGCAATGCATTTCAGGACAGGAAAAGCGGATGAAATAAGATGTAGATGAACTAAGGGTCTCTGTTCATGAGGAGTCAGTTATTGGGAACTGCAGACCCTCAGACCCTGAACTTTCCATGACCTCTTGCCTGCTGGAGTAAAACGACTCATTTTTCTATGCTTGCAGCTGCTCTGAGCACTGAACCCTCATGAATTCCTGATAACAAGGACATGGTTTCCAGTGAGCTCGCAGTGGTAAATCCACAGAACTAGGGCATGGCCATTAGTCAAGGAGAGCACTATATAAGATGTCTGGGAACATAATAAAATTGGTATTCTTACTTCAAGAGTGACCCATTTCTCTGTGTGTTCTTTAATCCCCAGACCCTTGGCCAACCATGGTTCCAGGTGGTACAGGCACTACAGTCAGTGGGGAGGGAGACAAAGAGAAAGAGAAGAAGATAGAAGGGAGATATTGAACTATGAAAAATTTTGCAAGAACACCAGTTCTAGATTTTGTCTTGAGTCACAATCAGAGGTGATTTCACTTTTTTTCAAGGGTCATTCTGAGCAGTAGGTTAAATATAGAGAAGTGTAGGACTGAGTTTCATAGACTAGAGGAGCCCTAAGTTTACCAAACCAAAGTTCTGCCTCCATCCAGGTCACATAGTTCTGCTTGTAACCAGGAGATATACACTCCAGCAGTGACAGAGTTCACTATGGGACCAAGGTTCCCTGGTGGACCCAGAGTCCACAGAAGGATTGAAGTTCTGACTCAGCCAGTTCACAGAGTTCAGTGTGTAATTCCGACTCTTGCAGGTCACCTTGTTGACCAATGCATGTCCCTGTAGTTCCACTCAGAAATCAGTACCAGGAATCACCATCCAATGGAACTTCATGCTGACATTCCTCTAGTTAAATTCTCAGAAATCAAAACCATCAAATTAAAATTAAAAACTATAGAATTAGAAGAAGCAATAACTGACTGGAAGATAATTCCATTCCAACAGAAATAAACCTATAAAAAAGAAAAATGGAGAAACAAACTTCCCACTACACCCACTATCCCCATTCCCAACCTCTGGAGTATAAAAACAGAGAGATGGCTGAGATGTCCTAGAAACAATTCAAAAATACCTTTTAGAAGAATTATTGGACATATGGAAGATTCAAATAACAGATGCATGAACTAAAAAAAAATCCACCTAAGACATTGACAAGACAGTCTTCAAGGTTAATAAAGCAGTGTATTTGGAGAAAAATTCAAACTATGTAAGAAAAACATCAACAAGTATAGCACAATTCATAAAAACTCAGAGACAGAGATTAGGGTTCAACCTGAAGACCAGAAAAGCAAAGCATCAAGCCATGGGATCTTACACCTACCTCAGTCTGAAAATGTTGATCCTGCCTCCAGGAAACCTCAGAATGAGACTGAGACTGAGAACTAATGTCTCCTTCCATTTTATATTGCTCTGTAGGGCTAGGATTAAAGACATACACCGCCCAGTTTCTATGGCAACTAGTGTGGCAACTGGTATTAAAGGTGTGTGTTAGCACTGCTTGGCGTGTAAGACTGATCAATGGGTCTGTTTTACTCTCTAATCTTCAGATAAGCTTTATTTATTTAAGTACAAATGAAATGCCACTACATTTCCTCTTTTTGCCTAAAATAAAAAAGAAGGCTATAACTAATATAAGAAAATCTATATAATAAGTACAATAATTATATGCAATATATACAGGCAATAAATATATCAATAATATCTAGTCCATTTGATCTGACAAATTCAGAGAAAATAGTCCATATCTATCCTGCCTTGGTGAGTCCAAAGTCATGTACCTAATTTATTTTCTATCATAACTTGGTTTTGGTGTCAGGTAAACAGGGAAAACTTTAACTATCTAGCCTTCAACTCCCTCAGAGACCCAAGAAAGAAGCAACATTAATTGATTAACTAGAAAGTATAAGCAAGCAACTTCCAAAAAATGTGAGTAATGACAGAAACAGCTGGCTACCTGGACAGTGATCAGAATTCATCTGCAACATTGGGGCAGCCATCTTTAGCCTACAGGCCTACCATATCCTACAGACTTTACTGTGATGCGGGGTATTCTGAAGGGCTAGCCTTCCTTTTCTTGATAATGTTTAACAGTCACTTTTTTTGCCTCCTGCTGTTCTAGTTAGGATACCATATTGTCAGTAGTTGAGGCAAGAGCATTTTGTTGCCCAGTGGCTTGCTTTTGCTACAAAGAATGTAAACTCCATGTGAAGTTTGTTTGATGCCCAGTATCTTCCCTGAGGTAGACTGGTGCTGCCAGGAGCAGACTTGTCTCATTGTCATAAAAAAGAACAAAGAACCTAGGTTATTAAAACATCTTAAATGCAATATTCTGTAGATCTCTGTTTGAAGATGATCTGTCTATCTAAAATATATCTTTGTTTGACCTTGAAAATATGCCTAATGTGACTACCTGTCAGACTATAAAAGCTGACTAATTACTAACCTGCATCTCCTTATTATCCTAAATAGTAGGTAATAATAATTTTCAAAGACAAGAAATTGGCACTACATTGTTAAATAAGTTATATAGTACAATTCCTTGAACAAAAGTAGAAATGTATGTACAAGAATGTTCTAACAAAATTAATCTAAATATACAGAATTTGTATACAATAAAAAAATTCAATCCAGTTTAAAACATTTAAAAACTAGGGGTTGCTTTTGAAAAATAGATTCAATAATCTACCTTTATGTCTTATATCTATATCCTCCCTTTTTAAATTTTCAGAGTAGATTCAATACTCTACCCTTTTATCCTATCATATCTATATCCCCTTTTTTTTCTTTTGAAAACAAGAGCCTTGAATCTAATATCCTTTGTTTAGCTTTTTTCCTGATCATTATCCATAACAACTTGTAAGCATCACTCTAAACAAAGATAAACATCCAAAAAAACATATTTTTTGGAAATGTGGGTATAGTTTTCTAGGCTACTTCCTGTTATTGAGGTGCTGATAATCTTATGGGATCCAAAGAAAATTTAGGATCATGGTCAAGTCCTGACTAGAGTATTCTGTGAGGCTGAATCATCTCACCCAGCAGTCTTGAAGCTGTTCTGGGTACTCAGAGGAAACTGCAACAGAGGTGCTCTGAAATGTTGGGTCATCTGGGACATCCACTCCTATTGGAGATGTTTCAGGAGTCTTCCTTAATCTTCCTTAATTTTTCTTAACCCAGAACGAATCCACAGCCTCTCACTTCCTGGGGAAAAAAACGCAAAACCTCTTCTCCAAAGTAACATATCTTTTGACTTAAATTTTAAAGTCAAGGTATTTTCAAAATATATAGGTTGGATTAATCCAGCAGCATTTATAATCAAATGTCTTTTAGTAGCTGTTGCTCCTTTCTCAGCAGTCAAACAATTCAAAAACAATACAGTCACACAGTATCCAGATTCTCTGTGTCTTTTCCATCTTTATATGGAAACTAAGCTGGGGTGGATGGGAACTGGAGTGCTAGTTTTTTTCCTGAATGCCAGTGGCTAGGTTTCAGTTCCAATTCCTACAACTGAAATTCCAATCCCAGCTCTGGCCTGGGCTGGTGGAAAAAAAAACCCTCAAGCAAATGGCTTTTTCATAAATTCATACCCCAAAAGTTGAGCACCAAATGAAGCATTGTTAATAAAAACTCAGAGACAGAAATTGGAGTTCAACCTGAAGACCAGAAAAGCAAAGCAGTCAGCCTTTGACTCTTACATCAACCTCAGTCTGAACATTGTGATCCTACCACCAGGAATCTCAGAATGAAACCGAGCATGAGAGCAGTCTCCTCCCATTTTATAATCCTCTCTAGGGCTGGGATTAAAGATGTGCACTACTGGGATTAAAGGCAGGCACCATCCAGTTTCTATGGCAAGTAGTATGGCCACTGGGATTAAAGGTGTGTGCTACCACTGCCTGGTCTGTAAGGGTGACAAGTGAAACTGTTCTACTCTCTGATCTTCAGGCGAGCTTTATTTATTAAAATACAAATGAAATGACACTATAAGCAAGAAAAACCAAAGTATTTTTAAAAAATGCCTTAGAATTTCTTTAATAATTTAGAAGCTCGGCTGGTGGGACCTTGCCCTGAAGGCACCCATTCTTATATTCCAATGCAAAACAGGAGGCCTCTTCTTAATTCTCTAATCTCATATCTTTTAACACAAGACTTGGCTTCAACATTAAGTTTGATGGTGCTGTTTCATTATTTAAACTGTACACTTCGTATTTTCTTTCTATTTTCTTTCTACTCCACTTATTCTTTTCATTGAGGACCTGTAAAACAGTCATTAATAATAATCATACCATAAATTATGCATTTTGCTACCTTGAAATTTTCTCTGTCAGAGAAGTTACTTTTTTAATTTGGCCACTGGCAAGTTCTGAGAAAAGGACAAATGGTATCCAGATTCTTTGTCAAATAGCAGAGGAATGACTTCTATCTCAGTTGCTGTTAAAGTCATCACTTCCTCCAGAAACCCCTTCAATCATGGCTCCACAGTCAGCTTTGCTCTCAGCTTTCAGGATCCTGTGAAAATGTTCTCTTAAGTTTTACTTTCAATATTCAACCACTTTTCTAGTTCAAAGTTCCAAAATGTCCCTTATTCCTTCAAAAACATAACAGAGTCAGGTTCTTCACAATAATAGCCCATTCCCTGGTATCAATTTCTATATGAGTTATTTGCTGTTGCCATGACAGGTCACCATAATCAAAGGAAGTTAATGGAAGATAGTTTATTAGGGTTGATGGTTCCAGAAGACTAAGAGGCTATTGTGATAGAAGAGTGTTGTGGCAGGAAGTGGCAGGCATGTTGGCAAGAACTGGAAGTTGACAGTTCCCACTTTGAATGACAAGCATGAAACAGAGAAAATGGTCTAAAAATGGCATCAGAATTTTATCTCAAAGTTCATCCTCAATGACATACTTCCTCTGGCAAGGCTACACTCACCACATAAACCTTCCCAAACAGTACCACCAACAAGGAACCAGGTATTCAAAATTAAAAGACTTTAGGGGACATTTCTCTTTCAAACTGCTGTAGTGTTCATAAAAGATTGGCCTATCCTGTTTTTGTTGTTGTTGGGTTTTTTTCCTGATTTGAGTATCAAGGTAATACTGGCTTCATAAAAAGATCTGGAAGAAAGCATTCCATCCATTTTTATCTTAGAGAACAATGTGAGAAGTACTGGCATTAGTTTTTCTTTGAAGGTCTGGTACAATTATGTGGTGATTCCTGATCCTGGACTCCTTTTAGTTGAGATTTTTTTTTAATTAATGCTTCCTTCTTATTGTGGTTATGGATCTATTTAAATTATTTCCTTCATTGTGATTTGATTTTACTATATATCTAGACATTAATCTGTCTCTTTGAGATAGTGGATTGACTGCCCTTCTTGGAGTGGACATTGTACGACAGCACATGGTCACTGGACTGAGATGTACTGGAGGTGGATAGCTGACAGCTAAGTGGGAATTCAGGCTCTGGGTATTCCTACCTGGGGTTCTGGTACAAATCCCATACAGTCTTGGAGCATCATGGCAGGCTGATTGGCTGTTGGACAGGCAGACTGGCTCAGCGTGTCACTACTTGAGTTTCAGGGTTTGGCTCCATTTGATCTCAGGGTTATATGATAGCTGATGACTGATAAGTGGACAGGTAGGCAGAGAAGGTCTGGCGGTTCTCAGCTGAGGTTCTCATCAAGTATGTATTTGTTTTCACTGGGGTTAATGCAGGGATTCATAGTTTCTCGAGCTGCTAAGAACACGTGACTCTTGAGGGTTCAACCTTCAATGAGATACCCACAACACCACTTTCAGGGCTCTGGGGACATCACAGAACTGGCGGCACAAACAGAGCAGCCAGGTGACTGGAAGGAAAGTTGTGAAACGCTGTGTTAGGGGCATGGCAGGGCTATGGCACTCATGAACTCACAAGTGTCTTATTAATCTGTCTGTACAAGACTAAGTCCATTAATCTACAGTCGGAAGTGCGGGAGGAACTCTTGGGCTCTTGATCTTCCCAGGGGAATGAATAGCAGTTATGAGCTCCTGGGAGAGAAGAAGTCTTTGTCTTTAGTGATATAGCCTCTGCAGAGCTACTCATGGTTCAGGCCCCAATTTTACTCAGTAGTTCACAAAGTAAAAAGGAAAACAAAAGAAAAAGACATGAAAATAGGATGGAATGGTGACTTATGGGTTTGCTCTGTTGAGAGGGCATGATGAGAAGGGGTAAGGAGATGTAGAGAGATGGCTGTGACCAGAAATATAGTATCTATACATGTATGTATGTATGTATGTATATAGTATATATACTATATATGCATGTATGTATATATATATACTATGTATGTATGTGTGTGTTTGTATGTATGTAGAAAATGGTCAAAAGGGGAAATTAATTTTGCAAAATAAAATATAATGGTTATTTGTCATAAACAAAGGCATATATATAGAGAGAGCAATACATTTGCAATTTAAGTACAGAGTTAAAGAATTTTTTAGTATTTTTATTTTACAGTTACTTGAATTTTGTATCAGTAATTCAAAGTTTCCTCAATATTTGCAAACCTAGATCAAGTTAATCAGATTAGCAGAATAAAAGGGGGAAAGTACAGGCGTGAAGGCCAATCTTAGCTGTCAACTTTGCAGATCTGGGGAAATAGACCCTTTATTCATGAGCTACCTCCATCGGACTGACCTGTGGCCATGTCTGTGGGGCGTTTCTTAACTGTGACTCAGTGTGGGTGGGCTAAGGCCCCTACCGAAAGGCGCCCTCTCCTGAGTAGGTACATCTGAGGGTAAACCTGGAAGTAAACCAGTAAGCAGTGTTCCACCATGATCCCTTCTTCAATTCCTGCTTTCAGGTTCCTGCTTGAGATTGGGATCTGGCATCCATTGATGTGTGATGGGGGACTGTAACTTGTAAGAAGAAATAAATTCTTTCTTCCACTAAGTTGCTTTTGTTCAGCGTTTTACTATAACAACAAAAAGCAAAGCAGGATGCCATGTATACAAGTGAATACACATTTGTTAAAACCCAGTAAACCATATATTTTTAAATATGCTCGTTTGAGTTATAGGTTTCTTAATGAAAATTTAGTGGGAATAGTTAGCTTCAGTATTGCCTCTTCAGGACCATGTCCACAGACTGGAGGTGGCCTGGGGACACTGCAGGTCACCGTCTAACAACTGAGTCAAGAACTACATAAAGAGTCTGGAAAGGGAGGCTTGAGAACATGGGGCATTTTGCCTCTCTCGGTCATTACTGTATACATAACAGCTATTGGAATTCACAGCTGTCACTTCCGGTTTCCCAAGTTGCATATAAATTCATTTAATGCAGAACCCTAAAGGGAATTCTGGGGAAACAGATTTGGCATGAACCAAGTAGGTAGAGTACAAACCACCTCAGCAACTGAATTCCTTAAATTCTGTGTGGAAGTGAGAAAACCCAAGCCAGACAATTTCACTCATCAGAATTAGAAAAAGGTGCCTCTGGTGACACTCGTTGCATGCACTTTGTGAGTGGGTGTTTGTCATCTCATTTTACTTCCTAGTGTTTTCCACCTAGCTATTATTATGAACATCTTGTAAACACATAATTACACATCAGGTTTGCATCTAGCTGAGCAGCCTTCTCTGGGAGGATGGAGGTCTTCAATAGTACGGCTGCTGTTATTGAGCGTTTCTCGGGCTTGCTATCTAGGAGCACACATATTAAAAAGAAAGGGCACACTTCCGCTCATTATCCTTCTCGTGCTGTGAAATGGATTTGTGGTCATAAATAATGATATTTTTTTCCTAGCAAGTTTAGACACTAGATGTTACTGCTCTTTGACAGCTAATGAGAAACTCCAGTGTATGTAAGTGAGCTGCTGTAGGCAGAGCATTGATTCTTACGCTGGGCTTAATGCTTCCATAGCTTCCAAACTGTTTCCTAGTTCAGTCTTCTTACTTTGTTATTAACATTGATATTATCTTAATTTGTAAAAACAGTTATGAAACAAAAATTCTTTTCATTATCTTTATTGAATAAATCATAAAATCCCATTACTATTCAAATTTATTCTGAGACTGAACATTTGCCAGGCATTGACAAAACCACGAGCTGGAAGTATTGGAGGGAGAGCTATGAATATAGCATGATAACCATAGTCACTTTTCTCCCATGAGTATTACAATTTGTACTCCGTGTGAGACTCCAAAAGTCCATTCCCTGTCCTAGCCAAACTCACTAAGCTTTTATTATTTGCCCCTCCTGAAATTACTTGCTACTGCTTCTAGCAAATACAATTTTCCCTCCCCCTTCACACCAGTCTTCTACAATGTTGGGGGAACAATCTCAGCACCCACAATTTACATATGCACCATTACCCAGAGTACTTTTCTCCATGGTATAATATCCTGCCCCTTAAAAAAAAGAAAGAAAAAAAGAAAAGAAAAAAGAAAAAAAAAGCTTTCATGTTACCATAAGGCCCTAGGTAAGTGTCATAACGAGGAAGGCAGGCAATCAAAAGTCCTGCCAAGCTATGACACCTATGACATGGTAACACTGTGAGTTCAGTAGTGGCACAAACATCTTGATGGTAACCAAAAACTCTGTACTTGAATGGTAAGACCCACTCAACAAGAGGGAGAGCATGCCTGTTACTGAAAACCTAGCTAACTTGGTTTATACATATGTTTATACATGTGTCCTTCCATTTACAGATAAGTACAGTCTTCACCCCTCTTCAAAGAAACTTCTCTTTGCAATAGGCAGAGATCACTACAAAAACAAACAAACAAAAACCACAACTATTCAAAATGCAGAGCTATGGAGCCCAGTCTCAATGGATACATCTATCTACAAAACACCCTTCCACCTAAGTCTCAGGGAAGATAGCAGAAGGGGGGACCTGAAGATTGTAAGAGCCAGAGAATCAGGAAGTTTGCTGTAAGGTTTTGTCTCCTGGCAACATCAGAAGCTATATCCACAAAGTCTTACCATTGACCAACCAAAAGTGAGACGAGCAAGGACAACACTAATGAACATGCCTAGTGAATGGGGAAAAGCCTATGAGGCCTCCACCCTACCCAAAGAACTACAGGCAACTAAGGAAAACTGGGAGCAGAAAAGGTGGTCCTCCCAAGGAAAGAACACATCCATTGATTGTCCAGTGCCCCGGGTTAACCCTGAAAATATCCATAACATTATTTGGCCTCAACAGAGTACATATATGATTGCAATAATAATTAGTGAAAGAAGAGGCCGTGAATTTGAAGGAGAGTGGGGAAAGATTGGAGGGAGGCGAGGGAAGGAAGATATGTTGTAATTAAATTATAATCTCAAAAATAAACAACAAAAAAATAATGATAACAAGTCGTCATTCCATATATGGCTTTCCAACCAGGAAAGGTTGCACACTAGGATAATCTTATTAATCCGTTGTTGCGCCTTTGTTTCGTAGGTGCATGTTTTCCCAACCATTTTTTTTATAATCTGTGTGACTTTTGGCAGGTCATTTAACTTGTGGACAGTTGTAATGTTGGGAGGATGAACCCATATCTGAAATTCCATGCTGGATTTACAGCTTAGCTACTTACTTTGTGATCCTGGGCCTGCTGTTTAATTTCTCTCCGCATCAGTGCCTTCATCTGGGAAACACTGATAACAGCATTACCTCTCGGAGGGCGGGGGAAGATTAAAGGAGAAAGAGTATTGGCACAAGGGTTAGAATGGCCCCCGAAACACTGCAGAGTGCCAAGGAAATATGGCCACTGTTATTAGCACTAAGGAAATACTGCCTCACTGGAAATAGAGAAATGCACACACTCGAATAAGCAAAATACTTAACAAAAATACAAACCAGTAGTCCATACTCTCCCAGTTTCTCCACAATTCAGACTTGCCTGGCAAGCCACCTCTCCTGAGAACTCTCCAAGCAGTTCTTTCTCCACTGACTGTCCTCTTCTGCACGGATGAGCATAGGTGAAGACAGCCAACTTCACTGGCTCACCTCGGTTGAAATCTGTGAACACTGAATGTCAGCCAGTCCTCACAATTCTATGTCCAGTCCATGACAGTCACCAAGCTTCCATAATCCTTGGCCAAGCATTTCATGCCTTCTTACTTCTTAATCCTTTGACAGGTCCTTCCCTATTCTTTTTCATCCATATATATGACATATCCATTGTGCCTAATGATGGATTTAGCAAAGAGACTTTGTTCCTATGAGATACGTTGGTTCCTTGACTCTTGTAACTGGTCCCCTTCATTAGTCCTCTTTTTCAGGTGCTGTCCCTTCTGCATTCACACTCACATATGTACAATATATAATAGACAATATTACTATACATATTTTTCATATATTTCACATATACTTTATATAAGTAATTCATATATTGTATATAATATGGAATATGCATAATAGAAAATATATGTGCATTTGTCTGAATCTGGCTTATTTCACACGATATGATGATATCTGATGTCCAGGTACATCAACTTTCTTTCAGATGACAGAAGTTCATCTTTTATGGCAGAGCAAAGCTCTATTATATACATACCACATTTAATTTATCAATGTGTCTGGTGATAGACATGTTGGCTGATCTATAACCTGACCATTTCGAACAGTGTTGATATAGACATGAGTGTGTAGGTATCTCTATGATATCCTAGCTTACATCCTCTGGGTATATTTGCAGGATAGATGTAATTTGTTTGTGTGGTAGTTCTAATTTTTTTGTTTTGTTTTTTGTTTGTTTCTTTCAGTTTGTTTTTTGTTTTGTTTTCTGAGGAACCTCCATGTTGATTTCAAGAGTGGCTGGACTAATTTTCATTCCCATCAGCAGTGTACAAGAGTTATCTCTTCTTTTCATTCTCACCAGCATTTGTTATTACTTATGTGTGGATGTCAGAGGACATATTGTAGGTATCAGTTCTCTGCTCCACGCTGTGAGACTTGAACTCAGGTTACCAGACTTGGTAGCAATAACCTTTTCCCTCTGAGCCACCTCACAGCCTAGAGATGACTACCTTAAACAACTGTCTTAGTGTCATGAATTGCATTTGTTTGTCCTTAACTTGGAAGGTCTTTCTAACTGCACTAATCTGGAAAAGAAAAAGATATCTTTGTTGAGTATAATTATCTTGGTTGATTGTTAGTTGCTTTAGGGATTTAAAGTAATTCTGTTTTCTTGGATTTCAGAGTTTCTGATGAGAGTTCTGATATTACTTGAAAGGGTTTGCCTTTGTAAACAGTGTTTTTCTCTTACAATTTTATCATTGTTTCTTTTCTCTGTAGTCTTTCTGTAGTTCAACTATAATATGTCATTGTGAATGTTTCTTCTGGCCATGTCTATTTAGAATTCTGAATGGCTCTTGTATGAGGACATCCATTTTCCCCTAGATTTGGGGAAATTTCTACTATGATGTTAATGAGTATTCTACATCTTTATTTATATCTCTGCTCCTTCTCCTACCCCAGTGGATTCTAAGACTTGGTCCGTGGATCATGTCCAAGAGTTCTTGTAAGTTGTTTAATTGTTTCTTTATTGATGTCTTTGTAACATATTTTTTCTGAGTCATTCTCACAATATACCTTCAATAAATATTTCACCTAGCTAAAAACCCTTCCTGACAACAACTCTTAACCTGTTGGTCATGAATCCTTTGGGGATCGCTGTTCAGATACCAGATATATCAGATATTTGTAAGTTGTTTAATTGTTTCTTTATTGATGTCTTTGTAACATACTTTTCCTAAAAGATGCAACACACACACACACACATCAAATAGAGAAAGAAAGAAAGAAAGGAAGGAAGAAAGAAAGAAACTTCCTTCCTTCCTTCCTTCCTTCCTTCCTTCGAGAAAACAGAAAGAAGCAGGCAGGGAGGGAAGGAGGAAGAAGATAGAGAGAGAAGAGAAATGTAAAATTCTCATTGGCAATAAATGATGTGGCAAAAAGGTAACTCTAGAGACTGTGCAGGCTTCTGAATGAGAGCTCAGAGTGATAAAGATAGAGGACAGTCTAGCTGGTAATTGAGAGATCAGGGCAGTAAGTCCAGAGGCCAAGGGGACTTCTGAAGATAGGGCTCAGGGACATAAGTCCAGTTTTCATGAGGCAAATTTTGCTCCTTGACACAGGGTTAGGGACTCTGATTATTGTGTCTTCACAATCCTGGCTTTCTGTTGCTTGGATTTCTCAGTGGGATGACTTCCAGCCTGCCTTGCAGGGCATCTCCCACTCAGGGACTGTGACAGAGCGTCCCTATTCTATCACATGTGATTATTACTTGTTTTCAGACCCAAGAGTAAGTAATTCTCACGAAATACCTTCAATAAAGATTTCACCCAGCTAAAAACCCTTCACAACAGCAATTCTTAACCTGTTGGTTATGGCTCCTTTGGGGATCGCTGTTCAGATACCAGGTATATCAGATATTTGCATTATGATTCACAAACGTAGCAAAATTACAGTTATGAAGTAGCAATGGAATAATTTTATGGTCATGGGTCACCACAACATGGGGAACTGTATTAAAGGGTCTCAGCATTAAGGAGGTTGAGGACCTTTGCTCTAAGACATAGGGAGTGACAGAACAGTATTCATGTCTAGTACCAATTTACAACATAGAATAAGTTACTGCTCGATCTAATCCCCCAAGTCAAGTCTTGGGCAAACTGTAAGTTTTTCCTGGTACTGACATTGACTTTCCATCTCTTCTCACTAGGCCTATCTGGTACCCCACCAGATTTGAAGTGAGAGCCAGGAATGTTTTCTTGCATTTGTTGGGCAGTCACTCCATTACTCTTTGTCTTTCAGCCATCTATCTCTTTTGTGTTTTTTTCAAGTCCCTTCCTCGCTGTCTTTTATTGGGCCAGAGCTATCCATTTTCTCACAGCTCCCTCTCCTTAACAGGACTCCTAGTATCTCAGCAACACCATCATTGTTATCCTTATTGATTATAAGCTAAACATTTGTGGCAAGTCTCCATCAAGTTCATTTATCAAGTTCAGTTTTCCAAAAACCATAAACTCACATTTGTGAGTTTATGCTCTGTGTAACATTTTTATAAACCTTGCATCATTTCAAGGTTTTTCATCCTAATGGATGTTTTAGTGGTTAGTGATCTGCCATCTTTAATCCTACCTATTAAAATTGCTCTAGGGATGTCATGAAGCACATACAGAGAAGATGGCAAACTGAATTAGTAAATGACTTGTATGGAGAGATACATTGTTTGAGATCTAAGAAATAAAGCTTATCTGAAGATCTGAGTGCAGAGCTAAGCCACTAGTTAGCCACAGAAGCCAGACAGTAGTGCCACACACCTTTAATCCCAGCACTCAGGAGACAGAGGCAGAAGGATCTCTGTGAGTTTGAGGCCACCCTGGGCTACTTGAGATTGAATCTGTCTAAAAGAAAAACAGAGCTCACACAAAGGTGATCCCAGCTCTTGGGATAGCATGCCTTTAATCCTAGTACAAGGGAGGTATAAAGACAGCACTAATATGGCTGGGTAGAGAGAGGAATATAAGGTAGGAGGAGACAGGAGCTCAGGAAATAAGCATTCAGTATGAGCATTCATTCTGAGAAGTCTGAGTTTTGTAGAGACAGCAGGAGTCTGAGGATTTGTACAGATAGGTTCCCTCCTTTGGTCTGAGCATTGATAGAAGAACTCTCCAGTGGCTGATGGCTCTGCTTCTCTGATCCTTCAGCTTTTGCCCCACATCTGACTCCAGGTTTTTATTATCAATAACAATTAGAATTTACATTATACATGTATGTTCTTATTATTCCACTGTCTGCTATGTTGTGTAACACGAGGGGCCTGCTTGTTGCGATTTATGTCCTGCCCAGTTCCCCACAGCTGGCAAGCCCCAAAGAAAATCACACAGAGATCTCCATAAGATTATAAACTGATTGGCCCATTAGCTCAGGATACTTATTAGCTCTTGTAGCTTATATCAACCCATTATTCTTATCTATGTTAGCNGCCCCTCCTCTACTTCCTGTCTGGTTGACCCACCTATACTTCCTGCCTGGCCAAGCAGCGTTTTATTAAAATACATGATTGACAGAATACAGACAATTCTCCCGCACCAATGCTGCACATATTTCTACATCCCCTTTTAAGTTTCCCACTTCCTGAGAAAAACAGTACCGAAATCATGCCAATTAATTCCTGTATAATGGTCTCTAAGTGTTAAAGCAAAAGGAAGAATAACAGCACAGCCCTCACTTGAAATCAGCAGCCAGAAATGATTGCGTTTAGTGAGTAAGCCATGTAGAAAGCTTGGCACCTTGAGCCAATTAGACACATTGTGAATGCAAAGGAAACATCCTTGAAAAAAAATTAAAAGTGCTATTTCAATGAATACATGAATAATAAAAAAGCAAAACAACCCTATTGCTTGGGTAAGAAGACAGTTTTAATGGTTTGTGGAGACCAAGCCAGTCACAATAGTCCCTCAAATCAGAATCTGATATATAACAAGGTAGACTCCTCTCAATTTATAAAGGCTTAGAAAAAGGGGGAAGCTGCAGAAGAGAGAGGTTGAAGTTTAGCAGAGATTGGGTCAGGACACTCAAGACAGAATCCATTGCAATTATGCCATAATGCAATATTTAGCTCTAGTGTTGATATAGAAGCTTCAGGAAGTTTCCCGGAGGTTGGTTGGCACTATAATCGGTGAAAGTCACTAAGCAAGAGGCTTTAAAAAAAAAAAAAACTTATTCTAGTTGTGCATGCATGCTATGCCTGGAGTATATACATGCACCATTCGCCTTCCTGGTGTCCTGTGAGACCGGACGAGGGCACCATATTCCCTGGAACTGGTGTTGCAGATGAATGCCAGCCACTGTGTGCATGCTGGGAACTGAACCTGGGTCTTTTAGGTGAGGAACAGGGCTCCTAACTTCTATCTCTTCAGACTACAATTTTTAATATAACCAAAACAGACGTCTCTTCAAAGTTGATATCTAGAATTTTCATAGCAAGAGAGAGAAGTCAGTGTCTGCATTTAATGCCTCAAAAAAAAAAACACTGAATCTCATTTAAAGGACTAAGGAAGATGGTGACTTTAAGTTGAGTCAATGCTAATTTACCACACCCAAAAACTGTAGGGTACTTAATAATCTTCAATGTTCTCTGCATATGTCTTATAAATGGAAAAACAAAACTTGGTATACTGGCCTTTTTTGTCAACTTGACACAGGCTAAAGTCATTTGGGAGGAAGGAAACTCAGGTTATGATTTATCTCTAGCAGATTGGCCTATGAGCATGTATATAGGACATTTTCTTAATTCACGATTGATACAGGAAGTTCTTGCCTGAAGTGATGGCACCCCTGGGCAGGGGATCTTGTATTGTTTAAAACAGCAAGCTAAGCTGGCCATAGAAATCAAGTCTTTAAGCATCATTACTTGATAGTCTCTGCTTCAGTTTCTGACTGCAGGTTTCTCCCTGATGATGGACTGTAACCCGTAAGCCAAATAAAATTCAGCATTTTTATATTAACAGGAATTTGGAGGAAGTGGCCGGTCTTGAATGTATTTACTTCGATTCTGAAAGAAGTTCTTCTATGTGGGCCAAGGTTTAGATCTTAATGTTCCCTGTCACCTGGCTGTGGTGCTACTGGCTGGTGACAAAAAGAGCCCTGAGCAGATGGGTTCTAGATGGAGAGATTTGTCATTGTTGGTTTGTCCTTTGAAGGAGTTATTGAGATGCTAGCTTCTCATCCTTGCTCTCTGATTCCCAGCTACAATAGGCAGCATCAAATTTAGTTCAATACACATGCTGTCTTGATGTTCTGTCTCCCCAGGAAAGACCCTTCCAAAAATGAAATGTGCTCAAGCAACCATGAACTGAAAGCGCTGAAACCATTTGCCACAATAAACCTTTTTTTCTTTTAAGTCATTTACCTTGGCTAGTCTATCATAATAGAAAGCTGACTCACACAATGGAAAATATGATACCATAGCTTCCTACAAAAAAATTGTTCATTAAAGAAAAGCCAACCAATGCAGCAAACGTCACCGTTATCTACTTTTGTGAAATTCCCACAACCATTCCAGTCACCCAGGACAGGCACTCTAGTCTGTCAGTTGCCACCAACATCTGGCAAGACTCTGCAAATAATAGTAAAACTTGTAAATTATTATAGGCTCAGATGAGCATAAGAGATTTTAGCAATAAAGAAAACTTCAAAATTAAAATATATACATTTTAAGAAGGTATATTTAGTAAACTGTTGTACACTCAGTGAGCTACATAATTGTCTCAGTTAGTCTTTCTGTTGCTGTGAAGAGAACCGTGACCACCACACAACTCTTATAAAGGAAAACATTTATTTGGGGTGGTGGCTTACAGTTCAGTGATTCAGTCCATTATCATAAAGGCAGAACATGTTGGCTTGCAGGCAGACATGATGCCAGGGAAGTAGCTACATCTAGCAGGCAGTGGGAAGTGGTCTCAGTGTTACCACTGAGAAAAGCTTAAGCAAAAGAGACCTCAAAGCCTACACCTCCAGTGACATGCTTCATCCAACAAGGCCACACCTACTTCAATAAAGCCACATCTCCTAAAAATGTCACTCCCTTTGGGGGTCGTTTTCTTTCAAACCACCACAAAAATGGTATAAAAGAACATTCTTTGGCACTCTCTATGAAAATAAGAGAATACAGAGCAGGAACTAGACCCACTAAGAGAAACATGAACAAAGTGATGCAAAGACACAGGAAACCAACTGCCAACCTAATCTTCAGAATAAGACCCAAGCATCATCAACTTCTCTTGTCATTTACATTAATGGTATTCCAGCTAGCTAAGCTTTAAGAAAGAAAAATCATTAAAATAAAAATAAGATTTCTTTAAAAAGATAGCAGGATAACTAAAACTCAGTGATCATTTAAATGCTCACTTAAAACCTTTGAAACAAAAACAGAGCATAAGATTGAATTGCTAATATGAAAGCTAAGATCACAGGACTCCAAGAATACAGGTAAAAGATAAAACAACATAATAAAGAAGGGGCTCTGTCGCTGTTCCTTTAATTTGTTTTCTTTTATTGAAAAATGGATTTTTTCATACACCCTATTCTGAGTAGCGTTTCCCCTCCCCTGCTCCTCCCTGTTCTTCCCCACCTCCTCATATATCCAGGCCCACACCCATTCTGTCTCTCCTCAGAAACAAACAGGCATTTAATGGATAATAATAAAATAAAATTAGAGAAGGAAAAAGCAAACTAATTGGAAT
The DNA here is from genome assembly GCA_001685075.1 of Bramus lutescens. Classification (NCBI taxonomy): domain Eukaryota; kingdom Metazoa; phylum Chordata; class Mammalia; order Rodentia; family Cricetidae; genus Bramus; species Bramus lutescens. The sequence continues at coordinate 63,871 of LOEQ01009822.1, read as the reverse complement.
ATGGCAAAACAGCCAAACAAGTAAAAGAGTCAAAGAATATGTACAAGAAATGCAGGCACACACACTTTTGAAACCTCAGGAATCCCACAAGAACACAAAATCTGAAGCTGTAATATGTATGCAAAAGACCTGTAAGGTAGGGAAAAAATACCCTGGCAACATTATGAGACAACTTCCAAAGATTCTGTAAAGTTCGCTTTGTGTTGGCTGTTATCCCAGAGGACAGGTCTACTCTTCAGAATGGTTTGTTTCCTTAGTGAGAATCCTTTGGAGAAAACTAATTTTTCATTTGCAAGAGATTACCAGTTGGAGATAGCTTCCAGATAAAGGAAGGGCTATCTGCCTCCTACCCCTTTCAACTTCGGACCCCTCTGGAGCAGACCCATGAAGGCCCTGTGTGTGTTGTCAACATGTGCATCTGCCCTGTTGAGCCTAGAACACCTTTATTCCTTGGTGCTCTCAATCCTTGGCACATATAGTCTCTATCTCCTCTTTTGCAGGGTTCCCTGAGCCCTGAGGGGAAGGCTTTGATGGAGACATTCCATTAAGGTCAAAGTATTTCAAGGTCTCTCACTATCTGCACAAAGCCTGATTGTGTTTTTTCCTATCTGCTGCAGGAGGAAACTTCTCTGAGATGGCTGAGCAAGACATGGATCTATGAGTACAGCAAAATTATGTTAGGGCACATTTCATTGTATGTACCTTTAGCATAGCAGGAGTATTTTGATTTCCCCTAGGTTTCCTGGTTTCTTAGTCCGTTTGCTGTTTGTTTACAGGAAGGCTGCTGATTTTTGTGTGTTAATTTTGTATTCTATTACTTGCTGGAAGTGGATATCAGTAGTAGGAGTTTCCTCATAAACTGTTCACATATATATAATACACACACACTCAATGTACAAATAAAGATATTTTGACTTCTTCTCTTTCTATTGGTATCCCCTTAAGCACCTTTTGTTATTGTAATGCTTTAGCTATGACTTCAAGTACTATACTGAATAGCCATGAAGAACCTTGTCTTGTTCTTCATATTAGTGGAAATTTCTTTTAATTTCTCTACATTTAAGTTAATGTTGGATATGGGCTTATTGTAAACTGCCCACATTTATGTTTAGGTAATGTTCCTTGTATCCCTAATCTCTACAGTACTTTTAACATGACTTTAACATATCAGATATTGGCAAAAGCTTTTTCTGAATCTGATGATCATGTGCTTTTTGTCTTTCAGTCTATTTATATGGTGAATTATGTTTACTGCCTTATGTCTACTGACCTACCCCTGCATTTCTGGGATGAAGTCTAGTTGATCATGGTGGACTTTATGGATGATATTTTTATGTGTTCTTGGATTTTGTTTGCAAATATTTTAATGAGAACTTTTGCATCTATGTTCATAATGGAAATTGTTCTGTAATTATCTTTCTTTGTTAGACCTTTAGGTGGTTTGGGTATCGGGATAACTCTGGCTTGTAAAATGAATTGGGTAAAGTTCCTTCTGTTTCTGGTTTCCATTATAATTTGAAGAGCCTTGACATTAACTCTTCTTTAAAATTCTAGTAGAATTCTGTTCTGAAGCCATCTGACGCTGGGTTGTTTTGGTGGTGAACTTTAATTAATGCCACTATTTCACTTGGGTTTATAGATCTGTTTAAATTGCTTATTTGTTCTTGACTTAACTTTGGCAGGTGGCACATATAAAAATATTATCAATTTCTTTTAGATTTTCCAATTTGATAGAGTACAGGTTTTTAAAGTGCATTTGCATGATTCTCTGGATCACCTCAGTATCTGTGATTATGTCCCCCTTTTCGTCTCTAATACTGCTAATTTGGATATTCTTTCTGCATCTTTTAGCTAACTTGGCTATCCATCTATTAATCTTACTGATTTTCTCAAAGAACCAACTCTTTGTTTTATTAATTATGTTTATTTTTTGTTGCTATCAGCCCTACGTTTAATTATTTCTGATACACTCCTTTTGGGATGTATTTCCACTTTTCATTCTAGAGTTTACAGGTGTATTGTTTCTTTTATTGATTTTGATTGAGATCTACATTTTTCACTCCTCCCCTCCCTGTCTCTCCCCTCCCCTTCAACCCTCTCCCAAGGTCCCTGTCCCCGGGCTCCCAATTTACTCATAAGATCTTGTCTTTTTGTACTACCCATGTAGATTAGATCTATGTATATCTCTCTTAGGGTCCTCATTGTTGTCTAGGTTCTCTGGGATTGTGATTTGTGGGTTGATTTACTTTGCTTTATGTTTAAAAGCCACTTATGAGTGAGTACATGTGATAATTGTCTTTCTAGGTCCAGGTTACCTCACTCAAAATGATGTTTTCTAGCTCCATCCATTTGCCTGCAAAACTC
>LOEQ01009822.1:38117-48436 GCA_001685075.1 Bramus lutescens | reverse complement strand
AGGATGGCCAAAACAATCCTGTACAATAAAGGAACTTCTGGAGGCATCACAATCTTTTACTTCAAACTCTACTACAGAGCTACAGTACTGAAAACAGCCTGGTACTGACATAAAAACAGACAAGAGGACCGATGGAACCAAATTGAAGACCCAGATATCCATCCACACACTTGCAAACACCTGATTTTTTACAAAGAAGCAAAAAACATAAAATGGAAAGAAGAAAGAATATTCAACAAATGGTGCTGGCATAACTGGATTATCAACATGCAGAAGAATGAAAATAGATCTGTATCTATTGCCATGCACAAAACTCAAGTCCAGATGGATCAAAGACCTCAACATAAAACCAACCACACTGAACCTCACAGAAGAGAAAGTGGGAAGTAAACTTCAACGCATTGACACAAGAGACCACTTCCTAAATATAACCCTGGTAGCATAGACCTTGAGAGAAACAATTAATAAATGAGACCTCCTGAAACTGAGATGCTCTGCAAAGCAAAGGACACAGTCAACAAGACAAAACAGCAGGCTACAGAATGGGAAGACTTTCACCAACCCAACATTGGACAGAGGGCTGATCTCCAAAATATACACACAGAACACAAGAAATTATTCAACAAAAGAACAAATAATCCAATTTTAAAAAAATGAGTACAGATCTAAACAGAGAATTCTCAACAGAGGAATCTAAAATGGCTGAAAAATACTTAAGGAAATGCTCAACACCTTTATCTATCAGAGAAATGCAAATCAAAACAACTCTGAGATTCCATCTTATACCTGTAAGAATGGCCAAGATCAAAAACAGTGATAACTTATGCTGAAGAGAATGTGGGGTAAAGAAAACAGTCCTCCATTGCTGGTGGGAGTACAAACCAGTACATCCACTTTTGAAATAAGAATGGAGATTTCTTAGAAAATTAGTAAACAACCTACCTCAAGATCCAGCAATACCACTTTTGGGTATATACCCGAAGAATGCTCAATCATACCATAAGAACATGTGCTCAGCTATACTCATAGCAGCATTGTTTGTTATAGCCAGAATCTGGAAACAACCTAAATGCCCCTCAACTGAAGAATGGATAAGGAAAATGTGATAAATTCACACAATGGAGTACTACCCAGCAGAAAAAAATAATGACATCTAGAAATCTGCAGGCAAATGGATGGATCTAGAAAACATCATATTGAATGAGGTAGCCCAGACCCAGAAAGAGTAAGTGGCTTTTAGACATAAAGCAAAAATAACAAAACAAAACAAAAAGAAAAACAGCCTATAATTCATAATCCCAGGGAACCTAGACAACAAAAACGACTCTAAAAGAGGTACACATGAATCTAATCTACATGGGAAGTAGAAAAAGATAAGATCTCCTGAGTAAATTGGGAGCCTGGGGACCATGGATGAGTGTAGAAGGGGAGGGGAGAGGAACAGGGGGGAGTGAAGAAAAATATATAGCTCAGTAAAAACAATTTTACAAGGACCTTTTAGAGAACTGTTTAACAGGATAATAGTGTTGGACTGTCCCCTAGATTGCATGACATTGTCAGACATGGAGTTTCACCCAGTTAGTGGTAAAGGCATTGATTCCATCTTGTGAAGTAGTCTCTAAGTTTAGCCAGAAATTGGTTACTCCCAAAACAGGGCCATTATTTTACCATTGAGCATATCATTCTAGGTCAGTCATTATTGTAGCTTAACAGGGTTCAAACATTTGTACCACTGTTGATGAATTTTCTGCCCCAGTAGCACACACAGAACCTTCTAGCCTATGAAAATAAGGATAAAACTTCTGTACCAGGTTGATTTTTCCCCATGTCCCATAACTCAAGTATGTGGTGTCTTTAGCAACAGGGTCTGACCACCAATTTCTAAAGGTAGCAAAGAGGAACAACAATAGCCTATAATGTTTGTAGACATGTCTATGGCTGACCACAAGTCAAAAATAGATAATTAATATCTGACACTGTGCTTTTTATTTAATAGGCCATGGTATCTTAGGGAGGCATTCCACCCATTATAGAATAATCTCATTTAATCCCCTTTTATACCTGCATATGTTTATAATTTAGGACTTCTATAATAGGTTTCCTATGACATTTTTCAAAGGTCCTTAGTGTTATTCTTCTCCAGACTCCTGAGAGAGAGAACTCATAAATATGGAAGGGAAAGGTGGTGTGGGAATTGTAGGAAGATATGAACAGGAAGGAAAGAATAAGAGGTAAGTTTTATTAGAACAATATACAAGCACTATACATATGCCTCCATAGATGGCTGACTTAAGTTGGGCTTTTAGATAGCCTTGGGTTAAGATAAAATAGAGGGGAAAAATATGCTATAGATTTTAATTACTCCTTTGCCAAGCACTCTGTGAACAGAAACTATAAAAGTTTATCATCTAGCAAATGTTCCCTTTTACTGAAGTGTAAACCCAGTTCTAACAGGCATTCTAAGCTATTGACTTCAAACTGTTAGAAAGGGAAGAAAGAGCAGGCAGATGTGCCAGGCTCTGCAGATGCAGCAGCTTCCGTTTGGGGATCCAGGCAGCCTCAAGTGGCTGGCAGTGCCCAACGAAACCCAGTAAAAACATTTGCAATGCCCCTCTCAGTGCATTGTGAAACAGTGCAGAAGTCCTCTCTTCAAAATCAAGGTTAAAAATCTGAAATGTGGCAGGAGACTTAGGGCACAAGCAAATTAGAATTTCAGTTTATATGACATCCGTTAGAATAAAATGCTCTGCTTATCCTCTTCTGTGTGTGTGTGTGTTTGTGTACACACACATACATATATACACATATATAAATAAACATGGATCCATCCTAAGGAAGAATATATACTTAGAAAGAAATATGTCAACATTAAAAACTCATTAACTCACCCCACAAACTTTTGAAAGCCCTTCTGATTCCTTCAGGTTTCTGGAAGGGAGAGGAGAGGAGGAGATTTGACAGAAGGGTCCTGAGTGAGCTGGGCAATACAGATAATACAGCAGGGGTCTGAAATCAAGCCCCAGCCCAATGTGACATTGCAGACAAAACAAAAGGGTGCATGGAAGCTTTGCAGCTCAAGGATACAAGGGAAGGTCTCTCCATATTACTGTTAGGTTGAAGGAACCTATTTGCCAAGTGGTTTGGTCTGAAGGAGGAGGTGTCTGGGAAAGCTAGGGTACGTTTGAAAGTAAATTTTCAGAGGGCGACTTTTACAGAATAAAGGTCCTGGTTAATAAGTGATATATGGGACACATTGTGGTGGTAAAAAAAAAAATCTGTGAGACATGACCTTAGGCAGGCTGCCTCTAACCCAGCAGTTACTAACCTATGGGTCATGACCCCTTTAGGGATCAAATGACCCTTCCATAGGGGTTACCTAAGACCATCAAGAAGCACAAGTATCTACATTATAATTTGTAACAGTAGCAAAATTACAGTTATGAAGTAGGAATGAAGTAATTTTATGGTTGGAACTAACAACAACATAGGAACTGTATTAAAGTTTCGAAGCATAGAAAGGTTGAGAACCACAGCTTAACCTTGGAGGACAAAGAAGGTGGTGTGGTTTTGTCCCTTTCTATTTAGGACCTATTTAACCTGGAAGACCAACTTCTCCCTCTGTGTGACATGACACACACAAGGCAGAGTGGCACAGGCTGTGAGAATTGTGCCTGATGGCTCTGTGTGACAACCTAACACAGCAATACACACAAAGAAGAAAGCAACTGATGAGCTTGGCTAGTAACAAGGAAGAACCGATCTTCAGATTTTCTGCTTCACTGAAAGGTCTGCTGGATATTATGGGCCTGTAGGCTGAGAATAGATGCCTCAATGTTGCAGAAGGACTTTGGGTGACTGCCAGGCAGAGAGAAATCTCTGTCAATTCTAGAGTTTTGGAAGTTGCTTACAACTTCCTATTTACTTAGGTAATATTATATCCTTCTGGACTTTTTGATGGAGTTGAAGAAAGTTATAGATTTTTTTTTGGTTATGATAAAGGATAAATTCGATTTGAAATTTTAGACTCACGAATCAGGATAGATGATAATTTCCCTTAGTTTGTTATATGTGAATTGACTACATATTGTAACTCTAATTCTTACTTGATACCGGGTTTTTTGTATGTAATTTTGCTGTGTTAAAGTTGAAACCTTCCTTTTATTTGAACAGAAAAGGGGAGGTGATGTGGGATTCCCCTCTGTATGCTGTGAATATGTTTTGTCACCATTAATTAATAAAAAGGCCACTTTCAGCCAATGGCATAACAAAAAAAAGATTCGATTTCATATTGCTAGCTGATGTTCAACCAATTCAGACACAGGCAAATGTGTGCTAAATAAACCATAATAATAACACCAGCCCAGCCACAGCTGCCAATACTTATTGAGTAAAATGTGCTAAGTAAGATGTATATTGTATTCCCATGTAATCTTTATTTCCACAGAAACTATGTAATTCTTCAGTATCATTCATCAAGTACTTCATTTACAGAGATTAACATATTCCCAACACAATCACATCCTGTGAAATGTCTTCTAATACCTCTGGACATTCAAGCAGTCATGCAGGTAATTCCCCTCTCCTTTCTCAGATGACATACTCTGAACACACCATCAGAGATTTTCCCATGCTTGCTAATAGTAAGTTGATACAATCTGCCACTCACGACGACAAAGCAAGCGGCCACTGAGCAAGGCAAAGTCCCTGAAAGATGGGATTGCTTGAGATCTCCACACCACATTGTGCTGATTGTGAGATCATCTATTAATGTTTGTTGTTGTTGTTGTTGTGATTGACTTCTGAAATCAGCTGGCAGAGATGGGACATCACTTGATCATCCCCTCTCCCATCGTCTTTGGTGCATACTCACTCCCCAGTTCTCCCATGTCTGATCCCCCACCCATGTGACTTCCCCAAACAAAAATAAGGAAAAACGTGCAATTTGTGTTGCCCATATACTCACTGAAGCATGGTCAAACTCCTGATGTCTAGTCCCTTAAAGAAAACTGAGTCCTTCCCCACCCTCACCCCACCAGAAGTCATTAGTTATGGAAAGTCATACTTCAGCATCATTACCACAATTTTTGAGATTTTCCTTCAGCGGTTTTCTATTCAGGCTGTTACTTTTTGGGGAGGCTGGGATGGGGTAGGGATTGTCACAGAAACCTCATATGACTCTTTCTGAACTGTGAGTCTGAAGTCATCAATACCATGGCAATTGTAATTTCCTTGTCCTTTATAATCAGCAAGAGCCCAGATCACGGACCTCTATACGGTGTCTGGCAACAGCACAGACCATGGACATCCATATGGTTTCCAGCATCAACATGTGCCAGGGTCCAATAGCAGGACTTGTTTGTTTGTTTGTGTCTTGATTTTTTTGAGACAGGGTTTCTCTGTATAGCCTGCTTGTTGTGAAACTAGCTCTGTAGACCAGGCTGGCTTCAAACTCACAGAGGTCCTCCTGTCTCTGCCCCCTGAGTGCTGGGATCAAAAGCGTGCACCACCATGCCTGACTCATTGTGGCAGTACTTTTAAAGTGTACTCCCAAGATCCAAAATTCCAAAAAGGTATCTCAAGGCCCAACCAGGAGAGATTTACAGCAAAGGTATTGAAAAAAGGAGTGCTTGTGTTGGGGACTGTGGATCCCCAGACCCAATTTCTTGTAACCTTCTGCCTGCCAGAGTAAACAACTTGTTTGTCTGTGCTTGCACCTGCTCTGAGCAAACAAATTGTTTTGCAGTGGCTCTGAGCACGAGACCCTCAAGAGTTCCTAATGGCAGGGGAGTGGTTTGGGTGGGCTTGCAGCTGAGAGTTAGAGTGTGGTCATTAGTCAAGGAGACCCTATATAAGCTGCCCTGGGACACAGTAAAGGGGCATTTTGGGAGCAATCTTGGCACCTATGTCTCTGCGTGTGTGTCTGTGTGTGTGTTTCAATCTCCAGCCCCTTGCCCAACTCACTAACTGTACTGTAGTGTGTGGTGAACAGAGCAAGTGTTGTATTACATGTTTGCATATTTTATTGATGTTCAAACCAAGCAATTCCACCCAGTGTGGAATTAATAGCTGGAAAATTGGTTCAATTATCAAAGTATTTTTGAAGGTCATTGATTTAGTAACAGTGTCATCAGAAAGGTTTGCAGAATGAATATGTAAATCCCTTGATTCAGATTATTACCATGCATATCCTTTAAAACAGTGAGTCACCCAGCAATACCCAAGATCTTATTTATAATTCTCACAGCAGCTGTAGATCCAAAGTTATATAAACTTATCTGCTAGAGAAAGAGACAGACACACAGAGTTGAGAGAGAAGCTAGAGGAAACCAGTCCTCTCCAGAGATTACGAAGTGTGGAGAACATGTTCTATTTAGGACAGCATGCCTTACAACAACAACAAAACAACAAAATGTTAAGGGTGGGGGTTGGAAAGGTGGGAGGGTGGTTTAAATATTTAACAGCTCTTGGTGAGATTTTGCTTTAACACATAAACATAAATTGTGAATCCATGTGGAGATGCACGGCTAAAAATGTTCGCCATGCCTGTGCTGTGGTAAAAGGAGATCTGCCAGACAGCTCTGTGGAGACCTGCACTGTGAGAGGCAGCCATGTGGGAAGCAACAGGAAAGAAGAGAACTCAGAACTAGAAAAAGGTGCTTGATGTCACAGGAGAGGATCTCGGAGGACAGACGGATGTGTAAATGTAATTACAGGGAATAATGGTGGGCTTATTATAAAGGTAAATATCCTTCCGAGGAGCGAAAATCTCCTGGAAATTCTGGAACATCAAACTTCAGAATAGCTAACAAACAAACAAAACATTGGAAAGTACAGGCATGGACATACTGGAGAGCCAACAGGCTTCCCCAGTTCACCAACTGTGAGACAGGAGTTCATTGCTCCTGTGTCTAGGTGGGTTTGAACTCCTTCCTAATTTGTCCTTTTATATACTGTCAATAGTAATACCGATTCCATTTCGTAAAATTGTCTTATTTCTTTGATATTGTAATTATCACATCCTTTCCTCTACACCCTCCCATGTAGACCTTCAGGCTGCCTTTTAAATTCCTGTTCTCTTTATCTTTAATTGTTGTTATGCAAGAACATGAGCATGTGTTTGTGTTTGTGTGTGTGTGTGTATCCAAATGACAGATTTTCAAAAAAGCAAGATTTTAATAGCACTGAAAATGTATTTTTGTGCAATTTCTAAATTGAGGTTATGCTACACGAAAAAGGTAAAAATATATATAAAGTCGCTATTTAAATAGATAAATTATTGGGTTTCTTTATAAACTCAAATCAAGTTTATTCCTACTAGTAGAAGGAAATTCCAGCTGTTTCTTAATATTCAATTTCCCTTGTTTTTTCTTCAGTGGAAATATATTTTGGATGAATGTGATGCTACTACACTGACATTACAGTTAATATGGTCTTGTACCCATATCTCAGTCAATGGGTACTAATTCAATAAATGGAAGTCCCATGTCCAGATAGCAGGCATTGTCCTTATCATAAAACAGATGCCTTCTCCCTGATTCTCATCTTTCCTATCTGCAAATGTAACAGCTATAATCCGACACTAGATACATGACCATGGATCCAAACACCATTCTCAGATTTGAAGATTAGCAAACAGCAGTCAACCAGACTCCTCAAACCTAGTACTGCTAGTATACTCACTGTGAATTAATACAGATGCGAGGAAACAGACTTACTTAGCAAAGGAACAAGACAGACAAGATATAATTCAGGAGCTAGGGTAAACTGCATCACAGGGTCCCTCCATCTTGACCCGATCGTTTACCTACAATGTCACCTCCTAATACAAGTGTCTTGGCAAAATCAAGACACGCAAGCCTGAAGAAGGACTGGGGAACGGGTAGAGGAAAACGTTGAGAAACTGGACAAAGAGCTCTGTATAATCACAGGCCTAAACTAAGAAAGTAAAGAAAAACATAACATCCTTCCCTAATGGGTGGAAGAGCAAGAATCAGCAGTGACCATCAAACAACATCTGCAGCTGGCGGACGTGCAGCTATTCTTATTTCTATCATGGAATGGAGACCAGCAGTTTATATTGTTAGCATCCCACATTTATTGACATAACCCAGATTATCTTTGTGCTTCATTCACCTTGGATTCATTAAGCATGTCTACAATTTCTCCTATTTAATTCATTGCTGTATAAAACAGCCAATTTTTCAAGAGCCACTTACTGTCTATCATATTGACAATAAACAGATCTGCTCTGGATACATGGGAGGACTGTCTTTACAATTAATGTCAATTTTTAATGTTACCATCAATAAGGATACCTTATTTTTCCATATAGGTTGGTATTAATGTACAGAAATAATATTGATTTTGTAGATAAATTTTGGACAACAAACTCACTTATTAGTTTTAGTAAACCTTCAGTAGCATTTTTTTTAGATATTTATAAAAATAAGACCATACCATCTCTAAGCAGAAGCAATTTTGTGATTTTTGTTTCTTCCTTGCTGGTGTGGATTACTTTTGTTTGTTTTATTTTTTTAAGACAGGGTTTCTCTAGCTGTCTCAGAACCCACCCTTTAACTCACAGACATCCATCTGTTTCTGCCTCCCGAGTCCTGGGATTAGATGTTTGTGCCTGCCTGCACCAGGCAGGTTTGATTACTCTTATAATTTCTTTTATTTATTCACTTTTCTCTGGCTATACTAATAATATGTTGAAAAGAAGGACTAAAAATTTATATCTGTATGATTATTCCTTTCACTTCAAAATACCTGTGGTAGCTAAGTTTAAAAAAAAAGAATTTTACTGTTTGTGTGTTTTAAAATTTCACACTTATAATGACTGCACTGGTTCATTTCTGGCAAGACCCTTCTGGCTGTATCACACAGTGGTATGAGTATTTGAGGAAGGAAGTGGTCATTCATGAATTGCAAGCACACTTGGAAGTTGTGAGAACTCACCAGAGGAGACCAATATCCCCTTCTGTTGTAGAGCTCCAAAGACTTCCCATGAATCCCTACTTCTTAAAGGTATCACAGCACCATGCATTACCAGCACTCTGGTGACTGGGCATTTAATCCATGAACCATCAGAAAACAAAACGATATCAAAACTTCAGAAGCTGAAAAGATGGTCCAGCCATTAAGAACACCTATTTCTTTTGCAGACAGTACATAAGTTCCCAGTGCCCACATGATGAGGCCACAGCTGCCTATAACTCTACCTCCAGTGGCTCTGATAGCCCATTCTAGCCTTCATGGGCACCGGTACTCATGTGCACATACACAAACATAGAGGCTTACACATAAATAAAAATAAAAATATAGCTACATCAAAACCCCCATAAATCAATGCATGGCTTCTCATCTTGGAAAAAAAACACTCAGCTTTCACCCCTAAGAATAAGTGAAACAGGATTAGCATGAATTATCTTAATTTTGTAAGGTATGTTCCTTATATATCTAATTTGTTGACATTTTCATGTAACAGAATGTTGATTTTGTCAAATACTTTTTTAATCTTATTGAAATGATCATGTGATATTTCTTGTTATACATTCTATTATTATATACTACTTTTCATGATACATATTCAAATCATACCTATATTCTGATGCTTGACTACTTCTAGTCACGAAGGATGATTCTTTTGACGTTCTTAGAACTTTATTTGCTATTATTTTGTTGAGAGTGTTTTGTATCTGTTTCTGAAAAACAAAAGGAACAATAGTGCACTCTATAGAATAGAGAAGCAGTTACAAACCATATGTCTGTCCATATGAGGAAGCAACATAGAAGAAGCTCACATCTCAATAGCAAAGAGTGGAGGGACTAATTAAAAATGGGCAAATTACCTAATTAAATGTTTTTCCAAAGATGAAATTTGAACAACCAATACAACCATTCGATTTATGGAAAAGTGCCCCCACTGACTATGAAAGACTGATGAGATTTTATCTCTTATCCAAGATATGCTCAATACAACAAAAACAATAACCACACACACACACATGAACACACACCACAAGCACATACATGTAACATGAGGGGCTGCTTGTTTGTGTTTTTCTGTCCTGCCCAGTTCCCACAGCTGTTTAGCCCCAAAGAAAATCACAAAGAGATCTCTAAGTTATAAAGCCGATTGGCCCATTAGGTCAGGCTACTTATTAGCTCTTATAGCTTATATTAACCCACTATTCTGATCTATGTTAGCCATGTGGCTCAGTATCTTTTTCAGTGGGGCAGATCACATCCTGCTACTTCGATGGCCTAGGCAGGAGTGGGGAGGGGAGCTTTCTGCTTCCCAGAATACTCCTGTTCTC
>LOEQ01009822.1:14941-29793 GCA_001685075.1 Bramus lutescens | reverse complement strand
AAGGGACCCATTTTAGGGTTGGCAAGAGTCTTGGCTCTGGAGGGGATCCCAGGTGTCCAAGGAGATGTCCCCAGCTTCTTCCTTGAGCAGCTGAGGAGAGGGTGCCTCCTCTCCTTTTGAACGTAGAGCCATAATTAAAGGCTACATTGATTCCTTCTGATGAACCACTTTGGACTGGATCTCTACATTTTTTTCATGGTAAAAAAAAGTGGGTTCTACCTATTATCAAGCTTCAGAACAGCCCCAACATAATTTTCAGATTACCTCTTCAGAAAGGGGAATGTTTTAGAGAATAGAATATATCTCTAGGTGGAGACATGTCATTAAGAGAGTCCTCCATTTTAAGAGAATCCATTCGGACACATTGTGACTTAGCCAAGGGTTACCTCTCATAAAGGCAGAACCACCCACAGGAAGACCTGTTCACCTTAATCCATGCTAAATAGACAGGCAGGCTCCTTAATGAGATAATGTACTTTTCCTTCACAGAATTCTGGCCTACCAGTGCAGTGTTTCAGAGTGTGCCCAACCTGCTTTGTAAGTTGGCCCAATTTTTTCATTATTTTTTGTCTTTTCTGCTCCTCTTTCTGTCTTTTCAAGCATGTTTCCCCTAACACTTTTGGCTTAACTGTCTCTGTGGCTCCTTTCCCTGCAACCAAGCCTCTAGGACTGCTTAACTCAAGGGTGTTTTTTTTCTTTTCCTTCTCCTTTGAGCGGTACCTAGGATTTACAGCTTAACTGCGTGTTCTATGGCTATAGTGTTATTTTCTTAAACTTAATAAAATTTTCCAAGAAGAGGAAGAGGAGGAAAAGGAGGAGAAAAGAAATAGGAGATGAAAAGAAAGCAAGGAAGGAAAAGATCAAAGGCATAGAATTTTCCCTGAAATTCAGATTCATATCTGTACTGATTTCCTTTGGCTACCTTCCTAATTACAGAGCACAATTTAGAGACATAAATATGAATGCCAATAAGTAGTATAATGTATAAATAAATTTCAGTCTACCTAAGAATGTTGAAAGATGTGATTCAATTGTAAGAAAAAATATTTTGAATTAAATATTCCAATATAATCATGCAAGGATAATGAATCTAAATAAAAATACACAATTAGAAAAACATCCACTATTGACATTGCATGATATACATATACATGTGTTGGTGTTGCATTATTCACATATACATTCTCTTTATGGTCTTGCTGAAATTCTAGAAAAATATTTAAAAAAATAGCACATCCTTAAAAGGTTTTAATGCAGAAGTTCTGTGGATAACAGGGTTTATTTTTTATGCCCTGTAAGTCCCCAGGGGAGGTTCAAGGTGTCATTCACTGGGGCAGAAAATAAGAAAGGACCCTGAATGATGATTGAGGTTATTCTTAAAGACCACAAAAGAACTGATTGGTCCATTTCAAGATGTGATTAAAAGTTGCTATTGTTCTCATATCCTAGTACTGTACTTCACAGAAGCCACGAGCCTACATTAGAGCTCCAGAGATTATAAACCATGGGAGAAAATGGTCTTTTTCACGTCCCTTAAAAATTACCTTGTATGCAGATTTTACCACTCACTCAATAGAGTTGTACCTACCCTTCACTGCTAAACTATGGAGATATTGGCTACGCCTATTTGGGTGCATTTTCTTTTACATTCCTGCTGTTCTTAGTTTATTTTTCCTACTCTTTGTTTTTGTAAGTCAAAATAACCTTTGTAGCCCCCTTAAAACCTATAACTCTTCATACTTTTAATAGAACACTAGGTATGCTTAACTACTTCCACTTTCCTTCAGCTCAGCTCCTCACACTTATTACCCACAGTCATTACTAGACAGCCTTGTGAACCTTCTATTAGAGTCAGCAGCATTCCCCCTTGTGGTGAGTGATAATCACAATAACACAGATTTTATTCAATGCCCGTCACTGCTTAAGCATTTTAGTGACTTCTATCTAAGTATCCATTGGGAAAAAGACAAATTCTAAGATCTCTAAAACTTCTGTACTCAACTAGCCTGCCCTTGTCCTCCCTCTTTTGTCCACATTGGACCTCTGTGAGTGGGTCACTCCCTCATTCAGCTGGCCATCCCTCTGCTGGGAACACTCATGGCTGTCTTTAGCTGCATCTGATCGGATCTCCTTCATGTCCAAGGTGAAACATTGCTTCTCAGACAAAATGCTCCTGATCTCTTTGATCAGGACTCTAAGACAGCCAATCTAGCACTCTCTACTGTCTCATTCCTAATGGTCATCCCAAGGATGGTTGGCACCTTTGAGTAGGATTAATCATTTCTGTCTCTCTAGCTTACTGGATGCAAGGGCAGACATGCACTAATTGGGCTCCTGCTCTACTGGAAGACCTGGATTTTGTGGGTATTCAATACATTTTTACTAGCTTAACTAATAATGTGGATAAATCTATGCAATTTTAAGATAAAATACTATAGAATGGGCAGGAAAACCTTTGAATTTGAAAACACTTTTAAATTTCTGAAACACTTTCTAGATTCTGCCTCCTCTTCAACTTTGACTTATTAATAATTTTTGTATTGAATATCTCGATGTTTATTCTCCAAGATTTTTCCTGAATATTTAATACATCTGTTTTGGGGTTGTTTTCTAGGAGACTTTTCTAATTCTACCATTTTAATATATGCTATGATATATATTTTTTAATATTTAAGGGTGCTCTAGATACTTGCCATCATGTGCCACAGAGTATTATCTCTTTTAAAATTTTCTTCCAACCTATGAGTTGTTTCTATTTTCCTTTAATTTCTCTCCCTATCTCTTTATGCTAAGCTTTTTATTTCATTGCATAATTGATCTCAAATGTTTAACAATTGTTTTAATTTCTTATTGTTTGAGGGTAGTGGACATTTTAGAAATTCCGCATTATGAGCACATTTTCTTTTAGTGGAATCCAGAGAATTTGTTGATATTTCCCTCCAAGGAAATATCAAACTCAAACTCACAGAGATCTGCCTGCCTCCTCCTCCTAAGTGCTGGGATTAAAGAATTCCCTGAGTAAACTTTAACTGCTCCGCAGTGTTGTACCAAGGAACATAAATGCAAACCTAAAAGAGAGGTAGATGGCCTCACCATTCAGAATGTGGGTTTTTATGGAAGAGTCTCTTTGCAGTAAGGTAACAATAGATTGAGGTTTTATATGCATTCTGTCTCACCTGAAGACTCTTGGTTCAATTATCTCAAAGATGAAACTTCCAGATCCCTACCTAAGTAAGAGATAGACAGATTCTTATTTGTGTAGGATGACACAGGGATTGTTTTCTTTACACTCTTCAATTTGCACTATTGAGGGTTTTCATGGAAAAATCACTATATATTAGAGCATAAATGTGTGTACAATATGTTTGTGTATATGTAATGTATATGTTTATGTGCATATGTGTGATGTGTCTATGTATGTGATCATGTGTGTTTGTGTTGTGTGTATTTGTGTATGTAAGGTGTGTGTATGTGAGTGTGAGTATGTATGATTCTATGACTCAAATGAGGAGCAAGAAAAGGCCCTGACTGCTGAATTTTTCCTTGTGTGTTTCTTCTCTGACAGTAGAATAGAGTTTGCACTTAGGCTTGAGTGACTAAACAGTCACAGCTGCTGTAGTTAGGAAATAGATTTTCTTGAGAATAACAAGTATCGATGAGAAAAATATATCAGCTTGGGAACACAATGACATAAACAGCAATTCTCTTCTCACTTTCTCAAAATGTTTAATCCTGCCTTTTGACAAATCCATTGCCTTTGCTGCACATATGGTAGGGCTTTTGTCTGAAAAAGATGAGAGTGGATTAGTGACCACTAAGGTCATTTCTGTGTTCTGTGCCTTAGGGCTGACAAACATGATGAGACTGAGCATTGAGTACATTTTAATAATAGAAAATTAAGTATTAGATTTGTAGTAAAATATCTTCACTAAGAAATTAACTCCAGTCTCCTGAACATGGAAATAGCATAGCATGTATCTTAGATACTTTTTGATTGCTATGATGAGACACCATGAACAAGGCAATTTATAAAGAAAGCATTTAACTTGGGACTCACAGTTTCAAAGAATTAGAGTCCATGACCATCAGGATGGGAAGCTTGGCAGCAGGCAAGCAGGCATGGTACAGGAGCAGTAGCTGAGAGCTTCCATCTGAACCACAAGTACAAAACAGAGAGTGCCAACTGGGAAGAGGAATAGACTTTTGAAACCTCAAATTTGGCCCCTAGTAATACAACTCCTACAACAAAGCCATACCTCCTAATCCTTCCCCAACAGTTCCACCAAGGTGCGGGGGAGGCAAGTAGTCAAATATTTGAGCCTAGTGGACCAATCTCATTTAAACCAACACAGTGTTCATATTACACTGTGTGACTTCCAAAACCTTAGGTCTGGGGCTGGAGGGATGGCTCAGAGATTCAGAGAAGCTACTAATTTCAAAGATGATGCAAGTTTGCTTTCCAGAACCAATGTTGAGTAGCTCACAACTACCTCTGATTCTAGTTCTACGGGATCTGACCCATCTAGCTTCCACAGGCATATACACATGCACATTAACATATACTCACACAGTAACAAATATACACATGCTCAAAATTTTTCAGAAAGTCTTTGTTCCCAGGTTTAATTTTTTAAGTGAAAGAATTTAATATGAACATGTTATAATATCATAATCTTTGAGTAACTTTGTAGTTCATGTTATCATCCGTTGAGTGAGGAAGCCTTACTGTAAACTCAGGAAGTACTGATCTATTGCCATAACCTAGTTGATGATCAGGGTTATCATGCTTCTTAGTACTGTGTCTAGTACTCCGTCCTTCAGCATTTCTTTCTTTATACTGCCAGTGCTTGGTTTCTTCAAATAAATATATATAAGAGTTTCATATATGTATCTACTATTTTATATTTTTCAATATATTTGCTTTAATTTTTCAATCTAACTACAATCATAACAACAAGGAAATTGCTTTTAAAAGTCAGGCATTGACATTACGTCCATTTTTCAGATGACAGTTGTGAGAGTCAATCTTCATTGTCAACTTGACTGTGAAAGCATTTCCATAAAAATTTAACTGAGGAGGGAAAATCCACCCTGAAGGTGACTTATATCATCCCATGGGTCTGCTTCTCAGGGTAACTAAAAAGGAAAACAGGAGAATGCAAGGTGAACACCCACATCAACTGTCTCTGCTTCTGTCATAACTACTGATAAAATGTGACCAGCTGGTTCTCCCACTACCACACTTCCTGCCCGGATAGACTGTTTCCCATCTTAAAACAGGAGCCAAAAATGACTCTCCTTTCTTAAGGTAATTCTCAAAGGTAATTTTGGCACATCAATGAGCAAAGTAACTATTACAGTCATTTAAAGAGCCTGCACACTTCTCAAAAAGAGAATGAAGCGAAACAGAACTTTTACCATCAGTCTGGTTTCAATGTCTTCTCTGACTTCCCCTGTAGGAGTTCTGAAGTGGCTGCACTGTTCTTGAAACGATACAGCTGAAGAGTTTATTAAAATCCAAACTTAAGTGAATATTATGAATTAGTTCTAGTAATGATGCCTTACAGTATTCATTCTCAATGTGACACTTCATCTCACAACTTGAATGCTTAAGTTTAACTCATTTATGACTTGGTAGCAGTCAAACCTCTATTTGTCATATCTAATTTCTACAAGGTCCCTTCTGATGTACATAGTAAAAATAATCATCTCTACAAGTATGACCTTTTCCTGGAAAATCTATTCCAATTCACCCAATAGGGAAGGCAACAAGAGAAAAAAGAATTAACTCCTTTCAAGTGTAGCTTTTTGGGCTTGTATAGTGTAGCTTTAGCCTAGCATGCACAAAGCCCCAGCTCTATAAAAACACAAACGAAAACGAATTTAGTTAGGTGAATCAATGAGTTTATTTGGTCTTCAAAAGGAGTATAAGTACGAGTCTTATTCATAAAAATATGAGCATCTCATGAGAAACTTCATCACTGAGAAACACCCCCCTAATAATTGTTAACCCTCATGTGCCCTTCTCACTTTCAACAAAGTCTTGTCAATGAGCCTAGGCTGTTGAGGGTCTCAAATTAGTAGTCACAGCTGCTATGATTTCAAGGTACCTATGGCTATGTCATGCCTGAAGGACAGCACTCATCCACACTTTACCCACAGTCATTTTTATGGCCTCCATATCGTCATGGGCTGTGGAACGTAGAGAACAAGGTACATTTAGATTTAGTTTTTTCACCTGCCCATGCAAAGCAAGGCATCTTTTGCTTAACTTCTTTGTGCCCTTTAAAAGTGCAGTAACAATTTCAGGCGGTGCTTTCGACACAGACCAGCACACTTCTTTAAAAAAGTTGTACTATGGCCATGGTATGTATCCCTCCACACGACTAGCTGTTACCTTTCCTCAGGCCAAAGAATTGCATCTTTGTTTCCTCAATTACTTTGCCTAGGCTTCAGAAGCACTGACAGAGTCCCCCTGAATGGTCCATGATGGATGTCTTGTACACTGTCACCTTCATTCCAAGCAGGCATGACCCCATCCTGCCAGCAAAGCTCTTGTTTCTCAGGAGTGAGTCACTGCAAATGCATACTCCACAGAAGCTGCCAGTGTTGGAGGGCTGAATTTTCATCCAGAATTCACTGAAATAAGCAATGAGCCGAAATGTATCATTTATCCAACTTCCTGTGAATAATTCCCAGTCCTAACTTAGATCCTTGAAAATCATATCCTTTCTATAATGAAATGGAAAGTGGAGGAGAAAATTATAAAGTAACATTCAACATTTTCATCCTGAGGTTTCTTCACAATATAGGGAACTACTGACTTACATAACTGACCTGTATAGATTTCTGGAGGACAGAATGACTTGACATTGTTACTCCAATCATAACACCCGGGCTTTGGTTCTAAGATTCACTGTGCTCTGATAACACGAAACCTCACCCTCAACTCCCCATCATGACTATCCTGATACCCTCTACTTTAATAGTAGGAAAATATCTGTGTGTTTTATAAAACTCATATTCTCATGTTCCAGCACAACTTTTCCTCCATCTTACTGGCTTTGACTGTGTCACTTACCACCTCCAAATAGGTCTCTTTGTAGGAAAATTTCCAAGTTTAGTTCAACCATATTCAAAACATATTAAATGAGGTGAATGAATGAAAATGAGACATGACCACTCCTGGGTATGTTTGAGGAGAAGGTCTTTATTGTAGATATAAGGGATAGAACAGCAAGAGGCATCTAGGAAAATCCCAACTGAACATGGCTATCAGAATAAACCAGGCCATGACAGGATGATGGGAAAGAGCAAGAGAGGATGAGAAGAGAGAGGAAGAGAGGGGAACAGGAGAGACAGATGAACCAAGAGGTCAAGGGCTCCAAAAGAGCCCAGAACCAAGAGAGCATATAGCCAAAATGACTGAGCTATATAGGAATCAGAAACTGGAGAAAAGGAAGCAGGACTCTGGGGCTAGGGAGGTTTTGGATAGGGAGTAGGGTGAGAGAGACTGGTGGCCAGAGTCCACTTGGTAGGTTAATAAGCATCTCCCTTAGCCATTTGTCCTGGGTCTCTTTGGGACCTAACAATGAAGCTTTCCAAAACTATGGATAGTTTCATTGGTGAACCGTACAATCAAGACAATGTATGGTCAGTGATGACTTTTAAAAGAATATTATAAATAGAAGTATAAGAGAAAATCACCAGTCAAAAGATTATTTTGCCTTGAAACCTGTTCCGCTTTATAGAAAGTGACATTTGGTGGAAAGTGATGTGCTGTTTTTCCTATAGACTTCAGTAGAACGTTTGAAAGGGCACACAGAATAAGAGAGAGTCAAGTCATCTCAAGAAAAGCCAAGTTAGTGATTAGGAATGGGAATGAATGCTGGAGCACCACAAATAAATACACACTGTATGATCAGAATATGCCACCCACTGATTTATAACCTTTCTAATATGCAAATGATTTGTTCTCTCCTTACTAACTATATTCCAAGTATGAGTAATAGCAGTTTGACAAATATCTTCTATTCATTTAAGAAAGCAATATTTTAAAGGCCACTTAAATCTATCATCTCTGTCACCATAAGTAGAAAATATTTTTCCATCTAATGAGCTTATCCCACCCATAATGTAGAGTGAGATCTTCATGTCTAAAGCCCACCTGTACATTCAAATATCACATTACTTCAATAACAAAGCTGTATGTTAAATGGTACAGATTTCTCCATCTCTGGATACGTGGATAAAGAAGAAAAAGAATCAGGCAGTGTAAGGATTCCAGACATGAGGCAATGCTCCACTGTCAGTCGTCCGCAGAGTCTTGAAAGAATTCCAAGTTCACTGTGGATTTAGTTTCTCTAAATGTTAAAAGAAGAAAAGTGGTGAAGTTGATACCCTAAAGAACTTTATGCAAGGCATTTAGGAAACAAGAAAATGAGCAGAGTTTTTTGAGTTGGTAATAATAATAATAATAATAATAATAATAATAATAATAATTTTCTGTTTTACCACTTCACATCATAGCAGGAAAAGACAGTATCTGACTTCAGTTAACAAAACACATCCACAATAGAAACACAGTTGACCGGATAGAACTGGTCAGAAGTTCTCCTCACTGTATCTCCAACCCACATTCTCTTCTGCTTCCTTCTCTGTATACTGTCTGAGAATTTTACACAGGCCTCATCTTCTGTTTATTAACTATCACGTGCCATTTGTACACACTGATTTTTCTCTTCTGAGATGATCTCTATGTGATCAGGAGACTAGAATCCGCAGAGCTGGGAGAAAGACAGAACCTCTCTCATATTAACTCGAAAACATCCTCAGATGACTTAAACCCTTGTTTTCAACAAAATAGAGAGAAAACAAAGCCTCACAATATAATGTTTGTTAACACATTAACTTGCCTGCAGTGTCCAGCACATTGAATATTGGTAAACTCTCAATAAGAGGGGAAATAAATTTGTGGAAAATAACGTTTTATTCTATCAGCAACTAAAGAAATACAAATTCAAATAGCACAGTGATGTGTTGCTTTTTACCAGGAATCTCAGCAAAGATGAATACTAGTAATTGCATCCAAAACTCTTTTAATTATAAAACATGAACATACAGACATGCATATAAAAAGTATCAAGAAAGCATAATAGCTAATTCTGGTTTGAGGTAAAATCAATGAACAAGAATGTAGAGAAAATGTGTTTACAAGCTCTAAGACCATACCCTTGACAAATAACCCCAAGATCCCAATTCTGTTCCCCATATGGCATATCCTCTGGAATTCCAGATCCCTTATCCAAAACTATAAGGAGCATTTAATCTGAGTTGTATCTCTTACGTGCCCAGTTTGGAGCACTGAACCTAAACCAAGAACTCATTTTACAAAACAGATAAACTTATTGGGAAGACTCCACATGAGAGAAGACAGCCTCCTTGTAGCAAGGAATACAGGCCTGGCCATAAGCATCTGGCTGTGAGGTAAGTGGTATGGAACTACCCGTAAGGAAGTATAGACAGACTAGTGAGGAAAAAGAGTTCTCTGGGCAAGACAGGATCTATTGTAATCGTCTACACGGTGTCTGCACTTGCCCCTGAATAAACCAAGACACAAATTTAACACATAGATCTCAGGGCTCAGGTTAATGACGTCCATGAGAGGGTTAACTGGTGTTTGGAAGAACATTTCAAAGTTCTTGCTAGTGGATTCATCCTACCCAGTCACCTTCCGTGCTATCCACAACTTCCAAGTGTTGAGACCGTGTTGTGCCTGACATGCTCATGTGAGTCACTCTGCAGGTGTACCTGGCATTCACCTTTGACTTACACTTTCTTCAAGGTTGTCACATGTCAGTCTCTGCAGGAGTGAGATGATGACATGCAGTGTATTGTGTGAGATATAATTAGTAGCAGATGCTATTAGGCTTAAAGCCTATGGAGAAGCAGGAGAGAAAAAAAATATCAGAACTGTGCCAGACATAAACATGGAGCAATTTCGGTGGACCCTCCACTGTCGGATTCTGTAAAGTTGAAGCAAGCTTTTGAGAGGCCCTCAATCACAGGGCTAATCTCGAGGAGATACTCCAGTGAAGAGAGATTATTCTAGAAATACAATGTGCATCTGAGAAAGCTGGCCTCAACGCAGGCTGGAGGGTAATTAGATCTGAATTCTTCATCACTGTAGGGCATTCCAAAGAAGGGGCATCAAATCTTCAATTCTCTAGTCATAATCTGAGTGCTACATAGATGTCCGTCATGTGGCCAAGTTGTTTACGAGTCACCAAGGACCTTACACAGAGTTCTGGTTGCTTCTCCACACACACTTCACCTTCTCTTTGATGCTATTGCTAAAAGACTTCAACCTACACCTAAGAATGGAAAGACAGGTGAAGATTTAAGGACTGTCTTATTGTGGATTTTGCCTTTTTCCGTCCTAGCTACACTGTACAAGCAGAAGGTGTGAAGAGCAGTTCTGAGAGCAGAGAAGGACAATATCACTAAAAGTGGTTGATTCCGAGGGGGATCACAGGGCCATAGCATCCCTAACAGAGGAAGATGGCATAATTGTCCAAGAGAATCAAAACAGTTTCCACAGACTGCACCTTGTGACCGCTGGGTTGCTTCTGAGTTGGACTAATCCAGGGTGCATACTTCCATACTGTGGTTAACAATGACCCCATGCTTTTCTTCATGTTGTTTCAAAGGTCTAAAGATTGTGGGCCATATTCAATGTCTGAGAATGAGAGAGAAAGGGTTGTACAGCAAGGTATTTACAGGAAAATCTCTGACCTTTGCACCTAAGGAGCAATTGTATATGCAATAATGAATATCTGTCTACGGCAAGTATTAAACCCTGAACAAATGGTTCTTGAGTTCCAAGTTATGTAGCTGAGCAGAAATCACAGACTCTAAGCAAACAAATGCTCTCTCAGTGGAGGCTTGCAAAACTTCCATTCCTGCAATGCCCACATTAGGGAGACCGCTGATACTGCAATGTGGAGCCCCGGCAAACAACCACAGCACTCGGGAATGTAGGAAGAGGGCCTACTTGTAGCACTTGACTTCTCCATAGTTGCCTTCCGGTCTTACTTTTTCTTACTTTCTGTGAGTTTAGCTGAGGTTCTGAGTCATAGAGGGCCACAAAATAAAATTGATCTAAAACAGTCATTACAAGGAAAACTGCAGTCTGGAAAGAAGCAGGGGCATCAGGAAAGGCAGGATGCTGAGCTCAGGAAAACAAAACACCAGGGAGCCCCGAACACAGACACAAGCAGAGCTCAGTAGCCGACTGACAGCCCCTAAGGGAACGGATAGATTAAACAGTCTGCAATAAAAGTCACTTGGACAATATAGTCAGATAAAAGGGTGAAGAAAACTACATCTTGTTTCTCAGACTTATAAAAGAAATATAGAGCTGAGAGGAGAAACTGCACACCAAGAAACTCATGAAGATATGATGAGGTGAGTGGGAAAGTGGTGGCGCACACCTTTAATCCCAGCACTTGGGAGGCAGAGGCAGGTGGATCTCTGTGAGTTTGAGGCCAACCTGGTCTGCAAGAGCTAGTTCCAGGACAACCTCCAAAGCTACAGAGAAACCCTGTCTTGAAAAATCAAAATAAAATAAAAATTTAAAAAGATATAATAAGGTGTTTAAGACAGAAAACTCTTACTGAAGCCCAAGTAATGCATAGAGGCTTACAGGTACAAGACAAATGTTCTCGACTGGGATGTACTTAGCTAGAAAGGCCCCTGTGTCCAATACACAATCCATGATTTATTTTAGAATATGTCAGAGTCAGCTGTGTTGTAAGTCTAGTTTGAGGAGACACAGATTGCGAATATTTTGATCTGTTGACTATGTAAAAAGACAAAACTCAATACAAACTGTAACATATTTTATGTGAACCTACTGTTCAAAATGGAAGTGTTGTTCATGGTAAAGACACAAACCAGAGGGTTCCACCTCAGTGAGTGAATACCCAATAACAGAGGTCCCCTCACAAGCATCACTATGTGGCACAATTAGAGTCTCTCTTCTCATTTAAAGCATAAATGACTTCTTAGTATTAGAAGGAGGAAAAGACACTTCATTTTGTGGGAACTAATGTACAATCTGTCTGGAGTGGAAATTTAAAATATTCCTTTTCTCTACAGATTAAATGCTTTAAAAAAACTCATTTGGGTAACTGTAGTTAAATCAAAGCAATGAGCTATTTAATGTGAGGATAAATGTCATCTTGCCTTTCAGAATTTTACAAGAGGTATCTGTATCAAGTCAAATACAACCCGAGATCTGCAATCTGACGCCCTGAGCATAGAATATGGCTTAAGGATTTCCTGGAGTTGTTCAGATCTGTTCTGTGCATAAAACACTCTGGAACTGAAACAGAATCTCACTGCTTTTTGGCTTTTAAGTTTTGTGTTGAATCTGCCACTCTTCCTAGCCAAACAACTAAGTGAGCATGCGCCTCACCCTAGGCGTGGGGTACTGAGTTTGCTTTAAAAACAGCTGAAATATTCTAAGATTGCATTATTTTTGGTTTCAGTGTGATAGAAACTTTATGTGCCAAGGGTGGGAAACTAGGGAGAGCTGAGATTTCTCACAAGAAGGCTGACTGAGGCCCAGAGGACTTGTTTGTATATCAAATTTAATTAATTTCACACTTCCACCAAGTTCTCTGCCATGCACTTCTGATGAAGGCTAAACTGTGACACTGGGACCTGCCAAGTCTGGCTCTCTCTGCTGCCCAATGCAAAAGGAAGCGGAGCTCAGTACCTGAGGGCCATGGAACATGGAGTCAGAGTTCACTTGCTGATTTCTTGGAATGGGTTCAATGCAATCATAAAGAATGTGTGCAAGCTGCATAATGTTTTATAAAAGCATAAATTCTTTTGTTTCCAGCAGTAAAAAGCATACCAATGTATTTTTTAAAAATCTTTTAAAATACATCCAGAAAGAAATAGAGGGGAGCAGAAGAACAGTAAAATAAAAGCAATAAATTGAGTTATATTCCTCATCTGCTGAACACACATCGCTAAGCAAGGTGACAGTCCCCAAGAGCTAAAACAGAGAAGGTAAAACGGCAGCAAACAAGCAAGGCATGAAGTGCTGGTTTCACAGGGTCAGAATATAGCTGCTGTGAAGGAGGTTAAGGCTTTTTTCTTTTCTGGAGCAATGGAATCTGTTCTGGCTTAGAAAGGATGAGTAGCACATGTGTATGAATGGCAGTATCCTTCCCATAATTGGGAGTACAAAGATCGGGAAATAAATTTATTTCCATGGAAGGTGCGCAAGGCTACACAGTATCTTGAGGTAAGTGATTCCAGTTTTTGTACAAAGTTGTGAGAAGCGTCTTGGTTCTTGGCAGAGCAATACAAGGTTCTTTTTTTACATTTTCCCAGCCATGTGGTTCCCAGTGTTTATTTGCTGCTCTTCTTCTGGCCTTAATCTTGCTATTATTTTTTATAGAGAGTTGAATAAAATTCCCTAAAATCCATGCCTACCCAGAACATCCAAAGGTGACTTTATTTGAAAGCAGGAGCTATCAAGAGATAATTAATTTATTATGGGGCTTAAAGTGTAGTCACGTTGAGGGGAGAATGGGCCTTAAACCCAATTCAAGCATACAAATAGTAATAAGAGATGCAGAAATATCCAAATAAGTGTGCCACGTGAAAATAAGGGGCAAAGAGTAAAAACTGAAGCGATTTATCTTTAAGCCAAAAAAAAAAAATGCCTGATCTGGGACCTTGTAGGTCTTCTAAAAGCCCAGGTAGTCAAAGTTTTACTCACCATCTTGGCGTCATTGGGAATGATGAAAACTGTTACAGGCAGGATCTAGCAGAGTTCTTCGGTCGCAGGGATGTCTTTGAAGGAAACCTGAGAACACTTCCTCCTTCATTTCTGAACCAGCCATAAAGTGAACAGCTTCATCCGTCCTTGTTCTCTACCTTGTGGTTACCATGGGCCAAATGGCTGGGGATGGGATTCTCAAAGGTTATGAAGCAAAATTATGAGCAAGAATAACAAAAACACAGAGACAGAGACTGGGGTTCAAGCTAAAGATCAGAAAAAAATTTTCAATCCTAAATTAATGATTTCAGGTGCATGTCCTAGCAACAGAAAGCTGATAATCTGAATAAAGGAGGAAGAGATACACAGCAAAATGAAAAACAGTATTTCAAAACAAAAATCATACTGCAACACTTGGAAGTATGCGGACATTGTGCAAGTTAGAAATCAGAGCAACACCTGCCTGATGATATCAGCTACTGCAGCCAATGTAGGTCTGTTTGGAAAGACAAGTAGATGAGCAGGGAGAACACATTTCATTAGATAAGAAAGCTCACGCGAATCTCAGTGATGCATATTTTCACAGCAGGTCCTGAAACCAAACCCAGAGACATATGCCTGAGCTAACCCTGGGATCCATATGTTAAGTAGTTAAGTAGGAAAGGGATGCAGCCCAAGCTGAAGCCTAGAGGATGGAACATTTTATGTGACTGCTTCCCTAAATCTATGGATTAATACAATGCACACATTTAAAGCATTTAAAGACATTTGCTTCTTTAAAAGTTGCAATTCACATGTCTAAAACTAATCATTATGACATGTCTTAGACTTTTACTAGCGATAACAGTATACACAAAATTGCGTTTTTTGCTCTTCGCTATTTAACCTGCCTTTATACTTCAGCTTGAAGCACTGTCAGATATTTTGTGTCATAACCCAATAATAGTGGTGTAGGAGGGTCATCTGTCTATGTGTTACTTTCATTGGTTAATAAAGAAACTGCCTTGGCCCCTTTTGATAGGCCAACCCTTAGGTGGGCGGAGTAGACAGAACA
>LOEQ01009822.1:0-12458 GCA_001685075.1 Bramus lutescens | reverse complement strand
GCCGTGCGGGAGCTGGGCTGGACGAAAAGCAGGGCCCGCCCCCTCATTACTACATAATAGCATGTGGATTTGTTATGTCTTGATTCACTAAACTAGTCTCGTGTATTAAATATATTCTTATTTTTTCATTATAACTATTTCTGTAACTAGCTCTTTCATGTACCTTTCTTAAGTATTTCCTTAGGGTAAGTTCCTAAAGGAGGAAAGCACAATGTCAAAGAATGGAAAATCTCCCTGGTTTATGACATGTAATAGTAGACTCTTACCTAAGAACTATATTGTATTCATCTTTCGAGAGCCAGCTTTATTGAGAACTTGCAAGCATAAAGTTGATTTATTTTCAATATTGGTGCTAATTTAAAAGTTTAATTTCAATATTGGTGGTGCACTGGTCTGTAAATTTGCCTTCCTTAAGATAACAGAAAGGTCAAAGTTTTATAATAATACATGGTATGCCGGATTGCACACTTTAATAATAATTTTCTTTTCCTAAGTGAAATGTAGAAACAAGCTACCTTGTTATGTATCCTAGCAGTACAATAACCCCAAAGAAAGAAAGAGAAGGAGGTAGAGGTTGGGCATCCTCCAGTCACAGCAGTATACAACACAGCCTACAAAATCACTCATGGTTAAAATCAACTCAAGACAGTTCTGTAATAGGGTGTTCTGATACTCTAAATACATAGTTAAATAATGATTTACTGCACAGCACTTTTCCATAGTTCTGAAATAGTTCCATATACTTGGATCAGAAAATAAGACAATGGCAATATTTATTCATAGATTAATCATTATTATTGGTACTAGTTTTATCTGGGTCCCAAGAAGTAATAACAACACAGGACATCTCAATGATGCTTTAGAATTGAACTTAAATACAAGCTATTCTTAGAGCAGTCTATTAGACCCAAAGCATTTTCACATATCCTAGCAGAGCCTGTACTTCCTGCCTTTTCCATCATGGGGTTCTGTAGTAATATGTCTCTTTATCGGGTTCATTGCAGCTGTAAAATATCTCTTTAAATTGAGCACCAACTATTCATCTTATTTTTGCTAGCAGTAATTCAAGAGAGACATATATACCCACCAAAGGGATGCCACACTAAGGACTAGATGTCCCCAGGTTATTTTTCCTTGTTTGCATTAAACAGAAGAGAAAATAAATATTACACAGATAAAATAGATTTCATGAAATTAAGTTTGAGATGAAAAAATTGATAGTGTTAATATTAGTTATTGAAAATTTCTTTTCATGATTTATCTTTTAAGTTTTAGAGTAGGTTGGTAATGAAGGGTCCTTATAACAGTAGAAAGAAGGCAAATTCTGACCCAAGTATGGAATTTGTAAAAGTTGTCCCTTTCAGTTGTTTGAGCAGATATTATGTGTTTTGTTTTGCTTTGTTTTTCAAATACAGTTTAAATACCGTCACGTAGAATTGTCAGGTTCAAAAGAATCTGTGATGGCTCTGCACTGCATAGTTTGGTCTCCAGAGATGTCACATCCAGTACGTCATACTTTTCCAAAAGTACATTTTTCATATCAAGTTCCCATTTTACCAGTTAATGTTATTTATAGCTAGAGATTGAAAACATTATAATAAGAAATAATGAGCTACATAAATGCATGTTTCCTACAAAGCAGTGCACATAGGGCAAAAGGGGGACATGGAAAGAAAAGACAAAGAAATTTAAGAAATAATGGGGAACAGCAAAATTCTAGAACTAGGTAAACACTAGCCATAGGAAAAAAAAACTTATAGAATCAAATAATTAATCCATAAAAATGAGATTTGTATCTTTTCATTAAAAATGATAAAAGGTTCTATAGATCAAAACAAAATGCAGTAGAAAAAAGTAAAATCACACAGAATCATAGTTAACAATTATCATATACAAAGTTCTCATGTGGACTGTTAAGAAATTCTCAAAAGCCCAGAGTTAAGACATCAGAGAGGGAAACTTCTGCTCAATTATAAATTCTAACTTTAGTTTTAATCAAAGGCATACAAGTTAAAACATTGAAATTCCACATTTTACCCATCAAGTTTCTGAGGATTTGGCAACTGTGTAGTAGGATGTAAGGAAAAAAACTCCAGTGTGGTAGAGAGTATCAGCTGGCAGACCCTGCTGGGAAAGCGAGTTTTAAATATTCACCAAATATCTTAAAAATACCGCACCATTTGATGAAGCTTCTCTCTGAGTGGAGAATCCAAAGGCGGAAAGAATACAATCTATGAACGAAAACATATGTGAAGAAGGAGTTCTGTGCATTACATCATTTTATGAGAGAGAGCCTGATCAGCCCACTTAGATTTTTTGAATATGTTTATATAAGATCAACCATCTTTGTAAACATGTACATCCATATATGTATACGTATATGTAAGTATTCATTTCATTTCTTTGTCTCATATATATGTATAATTATATGCAAGGGAGTATTAAAGGCTAATAAAGTTTATTTTCCAAAAACTTCTATAACATATTGCCAAAATGACCAGAAATATTGAAAGAACATTTAAAGTGAAAAGTTTAATTTTATATTGTTCATTCATTTTGGAATATAATTCTAATTATGTAAACAAAGCAGATTCTTTCTTAAAAATGTATACTTTTATGTTGTTTTTATTGAGTTATTTATTTTTCTCTGCTCTCCTCCCTTCCTCCCCACTTCCCTTCTACTCTCTCCCATGATAACCATGCTCCAGATTTACTCAGGAGATTTTGTGGTTTTATACTTCCCATGTAGATTAGATTATTGTCTAGTTTCTCTGGGATTGTGAATTGTAGGCTATTTTTTCTTTGTTTTCTGTCTAAAAGCTACTTATGAGTGAGTACGTATTATATTTGTCTATCCAGGTCTGGGTTACCTCACTCAATATGATGTTTTCTAGATACATTCATTTGCCCACAAATTTCAAGATGTCGTTATTTTTTCCCACTGTGTAGTACTCCATTGTGTAAATATACCACATCTTCTTTATCCATTCTTCCATTGAGGGACACTAAGTTTACTTCCAGGTTCTGTCTATGACAAATAATGCTGCTATGAACATAGTTGAGCACATGTCCTTATGGTACGATTGAGCATCCTTTGGATATATACCCAAAAGTGGTATTGCTAGGTCTTGGGGTAGGTTGTTTCCTAATTTTCTGAGAAATCATCATACTGATTTCCAGTCAGTACCAGTTTGCACTCCCATCAGCAATGTAGGAGTGTTCCCTTTACCCCACATCCTCTCCAGCACAAGCTGTCATCGGTCTTTTTCATCTTGGCTATTCTTACAGCTGTAAAATGGAATCTCAGAGTTGTTTTGATTTTATTTCTCTGGTGGATAAGGATGCTGAGCATTTCCTTAAGTGTCTTTTAACCATTTTAGATTTCTCTGTTGAGAGTTCTCTGTTTAGGCCTGAATCCCATTTTTTTTATTGGATTATTTGTTCTTTTGATTTCAAGTTTCTTGAGTGCTTTGTATATTTTGGAGACAACCCTCTGTCTGATGTGGGGTTAGTAAAGATCTTTTCCCATTCTGTAGGCTGCCATTTTGTCTTGTTGACCATATGCTTTGCTTTACAGAAGATTCTCAGTTTCAGGAAGTCCTATTTATTCATTGTTTCTCTCAGTGTCTCTGCTACTGTGGTTATATTTAGGAAGTGATCTCCTGTGTCAATGCATTCAAGTGTACTTCCACTTTCTCTTTTATGAGGTTCACTGTGGTTGGTTTTATGTTGAGGTCTTTGACCCATTGGGACTTGAGTTTTGTGCATTGTGATAGATATGGATCTGTTTTCATTCTTCTACATGTTGATATCCAGTTATGCCAGTACCATTTGTTTCAAATGCTTTCTTTTTTCCAATTTATATTTTTGCTTATTTGTCAAAAACCAGGTGTTCATAAGTAGCTGGATTGATATCCAGGTCTTCAATTTGGCTCCATTGTTCCTCCTGTTTGTTTTTATGCCAATACCAGCCTGTTTTCATTATTGTAACTCTGTAGTAGAATTTGAAGTCAGGGATTGTGATGCCTCCAGAAGTTCCTTTATTATAAAGGATTGTTTTGCCTATACTGGGTTTTTTGCTTTTCCATATGAAGTTGAATATTTTTTTCAAGGTTTATGAAGATTTTTCTGGAATTTTGATGGGCATTGCATTGACTCTGTAGATTGCTTTTGGTAAGATTGCCATTTTTTCTATGTTATTTCTACCTACCCAAAAGTGTGGGAGATCTTTCCATTTTCTGGTGTCTTCTTCAATTTCTCTTTTCAACAACTTAAAGCTCTTGTCATACAAGTCTTCCACTTGTTTGGTTAGAGTTACTCCAAGATATTTTATGCTATTTGTGACTTGTGAAGGGTGATGTTGCTCTGATTTTTTCCCAGCCCATTTATCATCTGTATAAAGGAGGGTTGCTGATTTTCTTGAGTTAATTTTATATCCTGATACATTACTAAAGGTGTTTATGAGTTGTAGAAGTTCCTTGATAGAATTTTTGGGGTCACTTATATAAACTATCATATCATCAGCAAATAGTGAGAGTTTGANTAGATTGCTTTTGGTAAGATTGCCATTTTTTCTATGTTATTTCTACCTACCCAAAAGTGTGGGAGATCTTTCCATTTTCTGGTGTCTTCTTCAATTTCTCTTTTCAACAACTTAAAGCTCTTGTCATACAAGTCTTCCACTTGTTTGGTTAGAGTTACTCCAAGATATTTTATGCTATTTGTGACTTGTGAAGGGTGATGTTGCTCTGATTTTTTCCCAGCCCATTTATCATCTGTATAAAGGAGGGTTGCTGATTTTCTTGAGTTAATTTTATATCCTGATACATTACTAAAGGTGTTTATGAGTTGTAGAAGTTCCTTGATAGAATTTTTGGGGTCACTTATATAAACTATCATATCATCAGCAAATAGTGAGAGTTTGATTTCTTCTTTTCTGATTTGTATCCCCTTGATCTCCTTTTGTTGTCTTATTATGGTAGCTAGAAATCAAGTACTATATTGAATAGATATGGAGAGTAGACAACCTTGTCTTCTTCCTAATTACAATGGGATTACTTTGAGTTTCTCTCCATTTAGTTTGATGTTGGCTGTTGGCTTGCTGTATATTGCCTTTATTATGTTTAGGTATGTTTGTTGTATCTTTGCTGTCTCTAAAACCTTTATCATGAATGGATGTTGTATTTTGTTGAAGGCTTTTTCAGCATCTAGTGAGATGATCACGTGTTTTTTTTTTTTCAGTTTGCTTATACGGTGGATTACATTGATAGATTTTCAAATGTTGAACCATCCTTGCAACTCTGGAATAAAGCCTACTTGGTCATGGTTGATGATTTTTCTAAGAAAGAAGTTAGTTTTTACCTTTCCTTTAAAAAGCTAAGTTTATAACCCCCCCTCGCTCAGATCAACGACTACCGTAAAATAATTCCAACTCCCTGATCTGCAAAAGGAAGACAACCCCTTCTTCCTTAATTTATTGTTTGACTGTTTAAGTATGGTATCAAATTAAAAGTGTTTTTAAAGTTGCTCTGAGATAAAATATTTTTACCTTAAGCAGGTTGCAATTTTATCTGGTTTCTTGTTATACAAATGTGAACAATTATGCATTCTTCTAGCACATATATATGACTTAACTTTTGGAACAAACAAGCCTTTCAGCTTCCAAATTACTGAACTGTCCTTCTCATTTGACCTTTCAGTACATCTCAGAATCAAAAGAGAAAAAAATCAAAGGACCTTCACAACCCTAAACTTTAAAATGCATCAGAGAGCAGATTTTATGCAAAATATTTCCCGGAGGCTAAAGGGTGAGATCACAGAAGCTTCCTCTCATTCCTTAGGAACTTAATTCTTTGTCTTGCACTTTCTGATTAAAAAAGAAATCAGACTATGAATGATGATGCTCTACAGAGGGACAAATTGGAGCTAGAGTGCCCATTAAACCACAAGACAGTGGACATTTGTGAAGTTAATGACAAATGAAGCTTTTCTATATTAATGCATTACTTTATTCACCATAATTATTGATCCCTAAAAGCCCATCTTTATCCTAAAGTGCTTTAACCACTGTGGATGAAAATTCCTGGAAAGAAGACATGCTTGCTTGGCAGCGTGCTGTTTTGAACTCCAGTGACTGTGGAGATGTTGATGTTGCAGGGCCAGGGATGATTGCAAATTATCCTGGACTTTTTGTGGTCCTAAATAGCCATTTCTTGTCATCCCTTATGCGACTTAACCCTCTGTGACTACTAATATATTCTTTTGAATATACAAACAGACCTCCAAATTTGACCCACCAAAAGGCTAAGAAAGGCATCACAGTGCTTCTGATGCGTATACTGAGATTTCTCTCTCTACCTTATGTCTCCATCAGCACACATGAAAGCATGCTGGTTTATGATTTCTTTGGCTATCTTATTACATCACGTTGTTACCACATGGGAACACGGAATTAGAAGTAACCTGAAACTTTACTCCTGAGCCAAGTCTATCCATAGTTAGCTCCAGAATAAACAATTACTATCCCCTTTGAGGTGAGAGTTATTTTTGCCTCGAGGCTACAGTGCTCTGACAGAAAGTTCATTAGTGACCTTATAAAATAATACATGGGCAAAAGGAAAATAATTAGGGGAGTTTCAGACACACAGAGCAAATTCTTGAAAATATCATGTGTCACTACAAATCCCTCAGCAGTATTCACATAGCAACAAAAAATATAAAAAGCAATCCAAAGCATGCTGACACTGGGCTCTGCCGGGAATAGAGACAACTAAGATTCCCTGGAGGGAAGCTATAACCACCAGTCACTGGGAAGACATAGCAAGACTGTGGGGAAATGGTGGTGAAGTATTAAAACACACTTTGAATGGTCTTCTAATCGAACCCTGGAAATCTACCAATAATGGATTTTAAGAATATGAATGTGTTCTGGCTTAGTCAGGCATTATTTTTTCACCTAGTAAGGTATAACACACACGCACGCACACACACACACACACACAGAGAGAGAAAGAGAGAGAGAGAGAGAGAGAGAGAGAGACTCAAATCATTTTGTGTTTAATCTGTTTGTACTATATGTGGTTTGTACAAGAGCTCTGGGCATGGTTAAGTCGATGAGAAGAAACACTAGAGCACTCAGACAAGGAAAGGTTAGAGTCCCTTGACAGCATTCTAGAATTCATTTGTACTAATCTATGATTAGAATCAAGTTCTATGTAGCTGCTGGAATTAGAAACAGCTGAGCTAAGACAACTAAAAATCTTATATTCAAAGCATTACCACAGCAACACAAAGCAATACTCAGTACAGTACAGAATTCATGTGCTTTGTGTTCTAGTTGGGAATGTCCACAATGTTACACTTCCAGTGAGTGATTTAAAAATAGAGATAAATTCATTTGATCTCTTTCTATAGGAGAAAGTCTTGCACTCTCTTTCCAGAGACAGAATGTGCAATCAGTATATTATGCATTCATTATTTTTAGAAATTGCTAATATATCTGACATTATGGCTTACATGCCACTCCCACCTCACCAATTCTCTTGTGTTATTTGTTTGTTCTACTGTATTCTTATCAGGACATAGTTTGGATATTTATTTTATATATATACATATTTTATTTTATTATGAAAATAGTTAAATACACTGCAGAATGTGTTGTGAATAATGTTGTTTGTCTAATAAAGATGTCACCTAGAAAAATTACTAACTCTGTTTTTCAGTGTTGACCATCGCAATTATGTGTTGATCCACTTAAGATGAGTTTTCATTTAACACAATGACAACTCTGAAGTTGTGATTTGTTATTTTCTTTAGTGATTAAATCAATATTTAGTAGCAATAAGCATGATTCTAAAAAGTGTGGGCCACGTTTAATAATTCATAAGTACTACATAACATACTTCAAATGCCATGTGCTTCTATATTGAAAACTGAGGGCAAAAGCTACAATCTTGACTCTAACCCAAGATCTGTCCAGACTGAGCAAGCACCATGCCGGTAGAAGGAAAGGCTTCAGCCACTGCTTTTCACAGTGACAGGTGACACTGTCACCAAGACCAAACTGATAATACATTTCTGTCCTGCTGTTGTGTGAAGGCCTCAGGCTGAACTTCCCACTTTCATATTCTCCTGATAATATCATGTTTGATGAAAAACTTTGATCTCATTAGTGCTGCTTTGGGCATGTGAGCATGTATTTTGGGCACGACAGCAGAACTCAGGGTGTCAGTCCTAGCATAAGCATGCAAGCACTGTTGATTAGAGTCTACACTCTATTCTTCCCTCTGTGAAAAAGGCATTATTCTTGCTGTGGCTGCTTTATCATTGTGTCCCTGAATTCACATCCCCCTCCCCAGCTACAATTCAGTCAAGAAACCTCCGGAGGAGAGAAAAGATGTTAATAAGAAATAAAAATGCATTACTTATAGATCAAACCACAATGCTTCTCCCAGGAATTTGATGGGAACCTGCTGTCCCCGTGGAGCATCTGGTACTTACAGAGGGGTGAAGATATGGCTTCATCTCTAAATTTTGTGCCTCACACAGTAATTTCATTTTATTATTCTCTTCATTCTGCTTCAAGGCACTTCAGTCATTCTAATTTAATTTTCAGTGGATTTTTTGGTACCAGATTCCTGCCGAAATAAAGCCCAACTGTGAGTGGTTACATGATTTGTTGGCACTGTGGCCTTTCATCACAGACAGCTCCCTGGCCTCCATTATATCTCTATCCTTTAAGGGCCTAACGCAACACTAGTATACTGTTTATGGGAAGGAGTGTTTTCGTGTTTGAAACCAGAAGCAAAGAAAATCACACTGCACTAAATTCTTTGGAAATTTTAAATTTAAAAGAAAAAGTAGAGAAAAGATGACTAAAATGTTTATAAGTCAATTTCTAACTCTATTTCCTAATTATGACTTTTATTTATAGACTTGATAAGTTAAGGAAAGAGACTGTGTCCAAAATTACAGTACATGAGAAACATTGGAATTCAAAGATCTGGAGAAGGAAGGGATACTTCAAATCCTTAACTATTGCATATTTTCATATGAAAGATGAGGGATATTTGGGAAGAAGGGAAATTGAGGACCTTCTGCAGCTCAGGGCACCGGAATCATATACAGCCATTGGCAAAATGCAGCTACCTAATACTCCCCGTCAGAGGCTGAGTAAGTTGATCATAGCAGATTTTGAAGGATCTTCATTTCAGCAACTATTCTCCCTGATTCGGATCTGGACTCTGAGAAGCATTGGTATTTTCAAACAGTACTGGGCATTGGCCTCCAGGTTTGATGCTGTTTCGTGTTATTTATGCTTCCCTGCAAGATCTTTAAATTTTAAGGATACATTTAGTAAAATTCACACACAGTGTTACTAACCCTTAGACCTAAGTTGACCACATTGAGATTCCAACATGCCCACTAAATTTTGGCTATGACTTTCAGAAACTAGTAAACATAAACGGAGACCTTCCTTAGAGCACTCGATTGCTTAACTACACAGAAGTCACCCAGCCTCTTCCATGTTGTTGTGTTCTGACGCTGGGAAGGAATGACTGTGATTTGTGGCTCTGACTTAATGCATAGTTGAGGGCATGCACAAGAACAGTCTCTGACTAGTGGTGAGGTTTATAAGGACACCAGTACCATGAACACACCTGGGAGCACTCACAGCACAGCATTTGATTTACTAGCATAAGAGGCATTCTGGTAAGATGGGCAAGGCTTCTCTGCAGTTGGAAGTGATTCTTAAAACAGAAAATCATTAAAATACTTTATACTGAGACTTAAAATAAAAAAAACTGCATCAAAATAAAATCTGGAGCCATGCATGAAGTAGTTTTCTATAAAGAGGAAAAATCCATTTCCCAATGCAAAGCAGCTTTCTTCCCCACCTAGCAGGAGTAGCCTCTGCTTACCCTGCCTTGATCATTCAGAAACAACTGGATATAAAACTGGGCAAAATATAAGGCATTGCCAATAAAAAATTTTCATATTGAGAAGGAAAAATTCAGCTACACAGAGTAATTAAGAGAGTTTGTAAATTTAAATATTTTATAACTTAACTATTAGCATGACATGAAGAATGATACATTGCAAGTCAATGGTCATTTTCACAAAAATAAGCAGTTTATTGCAGGTAATGAGAAAGCATAGTTGAAGCTTCATTCTTCAGTAACTTGAACCTCCAAAGTATTTGCCTGCTTCACCAGTGTGCACATACAAGCAACCATGTATGAATCCTGTGAAGCTGTGTCCAAAAAGCAAGATTGACAGATACCGGGGAAGATGCAGAGGAAAGAGATGCACATGCTTTGTGAGCAAGTAAATTAGTACAGTTGCGATGGAGAGATAGTATGGAGGATACTTTAAAAACTAAAATAAAGCTACATTATGGTCCAGCTATCCCACTCAGAGCACATATCCATAGGAAAAGGAATCATTGTACTGAACAGGTCACTACACACCTTGGTCTATGTACCGATCGATAGTCATAATAGCTATGATAGATAACCAAACAGCAGATGAATCAATCAGTTAATAAAATGCGATATACATTCACAATACATGTTATAAAAATAATTAGTCATTTGTAGCAAAATCATGGAAAGAATTACGTTAACAAAAGTGGACCAGACACAGAAAAAACAACAACAAAAAAAATTCTAAATTCTAAAAACAACAACAACAAAAAAGTCACTAAATTCTCACATTCATATACATAAGTTTATATAAAAAAAAGCCCCAATGGGACACTAGTGACTGCTGGGATGCTAGAAACAGTTATTTACAAGGATGAGTAGGGATATTGAGTAACAGGTACCAAACAGAGGAAAAGGAGGAATAGTCTCATGCTACTCAGCCACCAGGTAGGATGGCCATATTTTACAACAACCAGTTACATATTTTAGGAAAAACTAAAAAAGAAGAATCTTAGACCCTAAGCATAAAGAAAGGATAAACAGACAAAATAGTCAATGATAACAATTTGGGCATTACTATTGCATATATGTATTCAATTACTGAACACATACATATATTCAATCCCATGAGAGCATACAGTTTCAATCTTTTAATTAATAACATTTGTGAAAATACTTGTAAAAGAAAAACCAGACTCCTGAATTGTCACATTATTTCTTTGGTTCAAAATGAAGCTATTGTGCAATTCCTCCCTCAGCTCCTCGAGTTCTAGGGCCCACACTATGTATACTGATGTTACTGGAGTCAGTGGGGTCAGAGCCTGGGTCCTAACAGCCAGAGCAATCAAGCCTCATGTAACAATCCTCAACAGGCCAACTAAAATAACTATCCTAGGAAATGCAGGAAGAGGAGATGCATTCAGTGTGTCCACACCAGGAAGAGAAGCAAGGAGGCCCAGTGATCACCCCCACTCCCCAAGTTCATCGGTAGGATCATGGCTAGATGTTTAAGTTCAAGCAGAGGTGAGAGACTTTTACCACTAAACAGTCTAGGTCAAGTTTTGGTGCTTGCTGTAGTTTCTCTGCAACATGGTCTCACAAATTCGTTAGAACTGTGTGAAATCTCTTCCGGGGAGACAAGATTCTCCTCTGGCTTGTACCAACTCTAGTCTTTCACTTTTTCCTGTCATGAGAGTCTGGGGAAACCCCAGTTCCTTGGACAGCATCACTCCATGGTCTGATAGCTTACAGGAGGTACATAAATAGTCTCTGCTTTCTGTAGTCCAATAGCCAAGAGGATGGAAGGAAGAGGAATCTCTCTTTGGAATATCTCCAAGACAATCACAGAGCTCATGTCCATACTCTTCAGACTCAAAGCTGGACCAGAGATGAGTGTTTTGACATCCAGTCAAAGTTCAGCTCTTTCAGGGGTTCTTCAATAGCAGCACTGCACCGTATAAGAATACCTTGGGTAAAATTTTACAGTTGGAAACCACAGTTTCCTTTTTTTTTTTTTTGGTTTTTCAAGATGGAGTTTCTCTGTGTAACAGCCCTAGCTCCATGGAACTAACTCTGTAGACCAAGTTGGCCTTGAACTCACAGAGATCCGCACATAGTTGCATTTTTAATCTCACCTGTATTTTAACTTTCTAATAATAAAATTCCCTGTGTGATTTAATTCCCTGTATGACTATGAGAAGTTATCAAATTTAAAAACTCTTAGGTATGTTTACCCCCTCCCAAATGACAATCTGGACTCAGGTAAGAAAGGCTCTGAAAAGTAAACAGAAGGATTGTGAGCAAATTAAAAAAGAAAAATCCTAAAACCAACATTTCTCAGAAATCCTGAAGAGGGTTCCTGTTCGTCAGGAGGACCCATTATCTCCCTTGTCTGCCTCATCAGCTGACTATGTCCTACAATGGTGCACTTAGCTCCCCATTGCACACACCTGTAACACATACCAGGTTTCTGTGTATCTTTATCCTGGAACTCACTCTGTAGACCAGGCTAGCCTTGAACTCACAGAGATCTGC
>LOEQ01009821.1:7879-18609 GCA_001685075.1 Bramus lutescens | reverse complement strand
AGATTCCTCTGTTGAGAGTTCTCTGTTTATGTCTGCACTTCATTTTTTTATTGGATTACTTATTCTTTTGAGGACCAATTTCTTGAGTTCTTTGTATATTTTAGAGATCAGACCTCTGTCTGATGTGGGATTAGTGAAGATCTTCTCCAATTCTGTAGGCCGTCATTTTGTCTTGTTGACTGCATCCTTTGCTTTACAGAAGCCAACTTTTCATATTGTATTTATGACTGGGATATTTTGTGGTACACTTTTA
Source organism: Bramus lutescens (assembly GCA_001685075.1). Taxonomy (NCBI): domain Eukaryota; kingdom Metazoa; phylum Chordata; class Mammalia; order Rodentia; family Cricetidae; genus Bramus; species Bramus lutescens. Next base: position 18,356 of record LOEQ01009821.1, on the reverse strand, counting down.
GAGCTCCTGGTATAATACTATAGGAACATGATATGTAAATATAAAAGAACCACTGCTTATTTACTTTTTATGGCTTGTAGTACATTTCCAAACATTCTTGTGCATTTAGTTCTCCCAGTTACCCTATAAGGTCAGTGTTACAATATGCATTTCAGAGATGTAGAAAGACAAACTTAGTGGGGTTAAAAAACCTTCCCCAAAGACTTGTAAGCAAATATAGCAGAATCAGGACTCAGACCTGAAATTTAGAGCTTAGTTTTAGATTCTATGTTGTTTCCAGTAGGAAGGTAATAACTAAGAAGAAAAAAATCAGTTTAGGGCATTTATAATAACTTTCTAAGGAGTTTAAATAAGTTCTGAGCACAGTCTCATTAATCACTCAAAATTTCATGGGTTAGCCAGAGTTCTTGCTTTTCCATTTTGTAGAAGTTTTTCTTCTGTTTATGTTTTTGTTAGACACCAAACAACATTTTCAAGAATGCAATACACACAACTGTTGTAACTGATAGCTTTGTTGTCTGATTTGCGTTGCTTAACCTGAATGTCCCTGAATGGCCTGAGTAAGAAATAGACAAATTGATTACCAATGACAATTACTCACTGAAGGGATGCCTCATTGACCCTCTGTCTTCAATGGGAATTAGAACCTGCATCTATAGTCAAAATTCTCCACAAAGAGAGGAACAGCCAGATCAAAATGTTAGTAAATAAAGAACATAAAATAATCTTTATTAAGAAGGGTGATAGTGGGCTGGGAAGATGATTAAGTCAGCAAAATGTTTTCCTTAAAATCACTAGGAACTTAGTTCAAATACACAGAATACACACTGAAAAAAAAATCTTGTAATTTGTAACCCCAGAGCTGGGGCTATGGAGGCATCAGATTCCTAGGGCTTGGTGCTTAACTGAATCAAGTACATGAGAGACACTGCTCAAAGTAGCAAGCAGATGGTACCTGAGAAATCACACTCATGCTTATCCTCTGACCTCCATAGACATGTACGTGCACATGCAAACACACACACACACAAATAAATAAATATTTAGTCCTAAGATCAAAAAAAATTAATGTTCTTAGAAAAGTAAGAACCTACCCTTTTCTTTGTTTTCACCTCAGAGATTAGTTTTAGAAACATGGATGCCTAAAAAGAGCAAAAATATCTTTACCCAGAGGATAAATTACACTCAGTCTTGTGATGTAAAGACCTTTCATTGACTTAACCTGGAAAAATGAGGGAAGATAGAAATTTCTTCATGAGTAACTTTGGAGAAAATTCTATTAAAAAGGATTTATGTGTTCATCTCATGAAATTATAATGAAACGAAAGCATGTATGGTTCCCTGGAAACATTAGAACTCAGGGGATCTGTACGTCTCCATCCCTGGACTCATCGCTGGGGGAGATCAACACTAAGACACAGCTGCAGCTGCAACGAGCATATCTTTTGCCTGTAGCAGAAATTAAATATGTGAAAAACATTGCACACTGGGGCAGTGAAATGAGGAGTTGGTAATGGGATTCTTTGACATAATTTTCCAGTAGACCCCAAATGCAAAAGGGCTGTCTAAATGCTCAGCACCTCCCAAGACTCTTTGGGTCTCTGTAGGTTAGCAGTGTTTAAAATTCAATAGGAATCTGGAGTTAGCCAAGAGGTTCTAAAGTTTAGGAATCTGATTCCTTCTGCTTAGTTTCCAATTGAAGCAGATAGAAAGTATTCACGAAATGTTCTAGAACAGATTTGAAAATGGCAGAGAAATAAGCAATAGGATCCTAAACCTGATCAATTACCTCCTGCAGAAAAAGGGTCATCATTGAACAGCAGCAGCCACACAAGCGCTAGCAAAACTGAGCTGTGATGCTTCATGTAGGGTAATGTGTGAAGGTAGTGTCGCAGGGATATCCTAATTTATCAGGAAGCCAGGATATACTTAGAGCCACAATAGGACAGTTCTAGAGGTTAGAGTTGCAATGGGACAGCTCAGCCTTGGAGGAAAGGCGTCCTGTCTATCAGGAAGCCAGGCTACCTGAAGCTGGGGCTCGTTGAGGGATGGTCTCCTCACAAGACAGAGGGATTCTGCTCTTCTGGAGAGCTGCTACAGCTGAGCTCTGCTTTGTTTCCCTACGGGAGAATCCTAGCACAGCTATCGGCTTCTTCTCAAGCCCAAGGTATTTCTTCTGCTAACACTGCTAAACGAAAGGCCCCCTGAAGAAATGTACCAATCTCCTCAGGCTCCAGCCAAAAGTTGTTTCTTTTCTGCCGCCTGCTGGCCTTGCTCAGGCCAGCTTAAAGAGTGTCCTAGCTAGGTTCTTCTGTTCTGCTCCACCTAGCTGAGGCCTCCTAGGTAGCGTCTCAGGAAGGTTTTCCAGTTCAGTCACTTAAGGGACATCTCAGCCAGGTTCTTCTCTGCTTCCATGAATGAAAGTCATCATCCAAGACTCTTTTGAGAAAGAGATTTATTGGGAAGGAGGAATCCAGGAGAGTGGCTGCCTCTACATGAGAGGGATTAATGATAGCTCTTAATTAAAGGGGTGGAGAGGCTTATAGAGGGCTTCTTAGGGGCAGAGTTTTCCCAGAAAGAAGGGGGATTGGTTAGTTTTTTTTTCTTGCTCAGGGATTGGTCAGATTAGTTGATCAGAGGCAGAGATGTCTCTGACTTCATGACCAAACTGTGTTTTTTTCACTGGTCCTTTTTATCTTTTTGACTCGAATCGTAGAACCAGGGCATATTTCTTTCACTGGCTCTGATTCTAGGGACAAAGTATGTTCTTGATACTAGTTTCAGAGCCAGGGCACATGTCTTTAGTCCTGAGTACAGAGATAATAATGTTTCTCTCCCTGGTCCAGGTCTCAAATACAGGGTGTGTTTCTTCCCCTGACTCTGGGTTCAGAGTCAGAGTGCTCAGAGATTGGTTAGTTTCCTGCTCCAGTTGTCCCTTTTATCCTGTACTGCTGATCCAACTCAGCATATAGTACTTAAACTGTCATCAGCCATTTTGCCAGAATTCAGTGCTTCCTTTCTGTGTCTCCCTGGTGGAGAACTTTCAGCATCTTGGAGAAGGCATCCTGTAAACCTTTAAACCAGGGTAAACATCTTGTATAGCTTTTCAAAAATTGCTCCTTATGAATTATTCCAGAGACAGGCTGGTTTGAGTCTGAGATTATTTTATCTTTTTTTCTCCTTTTGGGGTCCTTTTCTCTTGCTAAAAGAGACACTGGGAGTCTTATAAAGAATATGGATTAGCTTTAAACAGTTCTGAAAGCCAGAAAGTCTAAAGACAACTTGCTAGCACATAATAAATACCTTCTTGTTCCATCAGAATCTGGCAGAGGACATCACATGGCAAGGATGCATGTGCATGAAATGGAGAAATAAGGCTTCCTCCTGAAGACTTTTAGGACTGTGCTCTCCCACAAATTTGTGCATTTTAATTATCTATATACTCAAATTCCTCAGTACCTTATTCTCAGGTGTTCTCACTCTTTCAATATCTCCCCACCCCCATATTTTCTATCCTATTTTTAATATTTTGTGTGTTAGAATATTTAATTCTAATTTGCAATCCAAATAAGCACATCTCTTAGGCTAGTCCTTTATTTCAAGTTCCTTATATAGGTATTTATTATTTTCAGTTGAAAAATTTCTATGTGGTTCTTCTTAATTTCAAGTTAAACATATTATATTCACTAATTAATGTTTTGTTTCTTTGTTTGTTTGAGACAGGGTTTCTTTATGTTGCCTTGGTTGTTATAGAACTAACTCTGTAGACTGGACCAGGTTGACCTTGAACTCACAGAGATCCACCTGCCTCTGCCTCCCAAGAGCTGGTATTAAAGGTATGCATCACCACTGTATGGCCCTTAATTCTCTTCTTAAAACATTTTTATTAGTAGTATTTTGATACTTTTAAATAAGAAATTTCAAAATGGTGGAAATAGTTTGAATAATATTGTCCATCCTCCAAGCACATACATGTCTGTTTTCAAAATTTTGAAAATGTACTGTTCCTGCATCCAGTTAAGCTTCTCAGCCAATGCAATAATCCAAATCAGTCCAAATCAAACTGAATCAGAAAAGGCCCAGGTTTAATGAATACCATTGCTCTCAGATGACTTTCCAGCTTCCCAGAGAGAACCCAGGGAATGAAGATCAGAAAACCATGTGTTTGTTCTCTGGGATGCAGTTAAAATTCCTTGTGGGAGTGGCTGTGAACATCTCTGGGGAGGGCTCATCACTTGGTAAGCTTTTTCAGGGATGGAGACTGAACTGAGGCAATTCCCAGGGGAGGGGACAAGGAATGGAACTTCATCTGAACATTCGAGACAGTTTGGATACATGGATGCCAGTGGCTGTTGTAAAACTTTAACTCAAACATTACAGACTCTTTGGGTATATGGATTCTAGCTGCTAGGGTGAGACCTTTACCCAAATGTTCCAGAATCTTTGGGTATAGGGGTGCCGGTTCATGTCAGACATGGAATGATATGGGGAAGGGGAAGTGTTAGGAGTTGGTAGGTTCATGCTCAGTGGGAGGTGTGGTTGGAGAGGCATCCAGTTAGCTGTCATCCTGGAGAACTCAGGCATCTGTTACTTGAGAGACCTGAGAGGGCCGGTTGCTAGGAGAAAACATAGATTTATATTATTGGCCTTATGAATGGGGTTAGCTATGGGAAGAGTGATTAACTGCCAGAAAGAATGGGGTAGAGATGTTTCCTCGTATAGGAGAGGCACAGATGAATAAATGAGACACGAGATAGATATGCCCCTTAAAAATCAGATTTTAAGTAGGTTCCCATTTGAACGTGAAGAGTTGGTACTAATGGAGAAGTACCAAGAGCTGGGGCAGGTGGTGGCACTATCTAATGTAACGTCTGTAGGTTGGTCTTGGCCCAGACAGTACGAGTGACCTGTAAAATATGCTAGAAAATGGGTGGGGTCAAAACAGGCTCTGGAGACAATTGTTACCAGACCAGATTTCTTGATATAACAGCAAAAGTTTTTTTTTCATGAATTTGCAGGTATCTTTAGGACAGCTGAAAGAGATTTAAATCTTGGTATCATAACAAAAAGCTATGGCTTTAGGCATGAACATTTTAGAAGACAAAAGAAATTGGAAACTTTGAACCTCTGTGAAAGAGGCACATCTGTCTGTATTTTTATCAGGAAACTTAAATAATGAACACCAAATGCCTTCTGACAGATCTGAGAGGGATAAATAAATGAGCAGAACTGAGACAGTTTTTTTCAGCTATGCAAGCAATCCCAGGTCTCTCTATAGTTTTTGGCACACACCAATATTAGAAGCAGTACTTGCTTTATCTCTTCAGCCCAGGAGGCCTGATGGATTTTCCTGTGGGGGTAGTATTCAGTCTACCTGTCTTGGCAGAATGAGATGATTGATCAACTGGTATAGTATCCAGGAAGCTGATGAGGTGGAAGGCAGCTTTTAACTGTGTGGGTGGTTTTCCCATATCCAAAGGCAAGTCTCCAGTTGGAAGGTTCTGCAGCCATACATCTTCTTGGAGGAACTGTAGAATGCTGCAGGAGCTGTCATGTCTCTCTATAACAAGAAGCTCTTTTGTTAAATGCCATACTCCCAGATCTGCAAAGGCGCTTGAGAGTTAGGGTACCATAACTTATTAGGCATACTTAAATTAGACATATATTAAATTTGGACACATATTTTACCTAGTAATTTGCAGTTTACCAATGTCAGTAGAGGCAAGAATAGAAGGAATATTTTAGTAAGTACATTGGAGGTGGAATGTCTCTTTGGTAGATCAAGCACACGTGGGTACTCTTACCAAAGATGATTGAGGTTTCCACTTTGACCTCAACCAACAATGCCAGCTATTCATTTTTGTATTTGTATTTTTTTCAGAGCTGTTGTAATCTGGAGTTTCAAGTTTTACAGATCTTAAAACAAGCACACATATACACAGAGACATAAAACAAGCATACTGTGCCCACATTATTTATACATATATTTAAACAGACAGATGAGCAAAACATTTTCTAGGTAACTGTGTCAGCTGACCAACTTAAAAATTTTGGAGTAGGCTACAGAAGCCAGGCAAGCACCCAGGTTATCCCATTGAAGATAAGGATAGAACACCTATTCAGCTTAGAGTAAGATGGCAGGGGGAATGGATCCATTGTAGAGAGAATCCCAGCATGACCATATTACATTTCAGAAATGCAGACAAACAGCAAACAGTGAAAGAAGTGAGAAGGGGTGATTAGGTGGGGGAATGGGAGCACAGTATCCAGAATCCATGGGCATATGGGAGGTTTTTTTCCTAGTTCCCAGGCTGGCAAAAGAAAATTTAGGCATTAAGGGATGTATGGTGTCAGATAGCCCCAAATTAAAAATATTTTGTAAAAGGCAGCCCAAGGGCATTTGTGGATTAGGCCTCAAATTGTAGGTACCCAATTAGCAAGTCTATACCAGGACCCATAGCCTTGTGCAATGCATCCATTGTGGTAGACTTTGGGAAAAAAAAAACAGAAGAACAGTATATGAGGGAGAGAGGAGGAGGACAATGATGACAAAACCAAAGATTATTCAAGCTACCTATGTCCTACCCTGAAGCTTTCTGGCTCTTGCTACTTTCTATGGCTTTGTGGGAAAAGAGACTTTCACTTTGCATTAAAGGATTAAAGACACTAGAAAACGTGGGATAGTATTTATTGTTGTTGTTTTTCTTTTGCTTTGGTTGATTTTATGACATCAAGACTCCAAGGGGCATCAGCCTACAGAAAAGACAGACACACCAATTTGGCAGGAAATAATGTCTTTTTTTTAATTCCCAATTTCATGTCTCTGCCTCTTGAATTCCCCAACCTACTGGTTCAGGATGCAAAGCTTCATCTTATGTCTGTTCTGGGACTCCAGATCCCTTCATTTTCTGCTATGAGTGCTCAGTTATGTAGCATATTGCCTGTAACTTTTCAAACCTAGGATGAGCTAAGAGCACCTGGACAAGCAGGTGTTAGCTATCAACTAGGGAAGAAAGGGACCTAGGGCCTCCTTTTTCTCTGCAACCTTCTGATGAGATTTGTGTGTGCCTCATACTGGAAAGGAACCATAATGTTTTATTTTGTAAACTTTAAACAAAGATTTTATTGAGTGACAGACTTTTCTTGGAGAGTCATAACAAACATATGTCTATTCCCAACAGAAAGGGAACCCAGGACAGACCAAAATAACAATTGCACAAAGTCAGATGTGGCCATCCAGTAAGTTTTTATTGGGGTTAATCCCATCAGTGAGAATTTATAGACAACCAGCAGGGATGACTGCTAAAAGTACCTGTATCACCAGAAAGCTCACCCCAAGACCCTGGAAGTTTCAAAAATGCTGCAACCCTGGATCTCTCTGCACAGCTTGCAGATTGCTCCATGTCCCAAACTGTACTCTCTGCCATTTTCAGGTTCAGTCTCCCTTCCACCATTTGTTTGTTTCTTTGCATACTGTTGGAGAGACACCCTCAAAAATCCTCCTGGTTTTCCTCCTCCCAGTTATGGGACCTTCTGTTTACCTCCTGAGATGCTGGAGTTGCTTGTTCCCTCCTAGAGGAAATGTATCAATTCTAAGGAAGCTGCCATAAACAGGGTTTTACAGATGCCTAGCTTTTTATTTTTCCCTGTGGGGAGATGTGGCACTCTTTCCCTGCTCTGTATAATACATAGAACACTAGGTTATATATTACATTTTATATGTTAATTTCAGAATATTCTACAATTATAATTATGCTTGGTTTACTCTTTAATATTAGAACAACTTAGAGTGGATTTTTTAAATGGTTTTTAGACTCAACTAAAATACACAAATCGGTTTCAGTGTGTGATGAACTTTGAGAATAGATTCTTCCTACTCAGGCCTCTTTAACTGATAACTATACCCAATGGACATGAGAAGTGAGATTACACTCTAGGAGCAAATTACAACATTTTAGTTAATTGATGTGATTGTCAGTTTTAAATGTCAACTTGACACATCTTAGAATTTTTTGGAAAGGGAGGCTTAGCAATTATTTAGATCAGTTTAGCCTATGAGCACATCTGTGGAGAAACAGTTTTGTTGTTAACTGTTAACTTATGTAGAAGACCCTATGCAGAGGATTCTGTAATATGTAATATGTAGCACAAGAAAAAGCTTGAAGAGAGCAAGCAACAAACAGGCAGCATTGATCCATCCATTTCTCACAGCTCTTGACTTTAGGTATGGTGTAATTAGCTAGAGTTCTAGTCTTACTATTCCTGAAATAAAGTGTGACAAGAAGTAGCAAGCCAAATAAACTCTTTCTCCCTAAGGTTGTCTATGGCCATGGAAATTCATCGCAGCCACACAAATGAAGTCAATACAAGAGCAAAATATTTATGTCTATCTTTTGTAATCTTAAACCATTTTTGGCTATTCACTGTGGAGGAAGCCAGCAACTATGTGACTATACTTGGAGGTGCACATAGGACCTGCAGATAGCTGTTACAGAGATTGCAGAAAATGCCTTCTGAGTTACATTTGAAATGGCAGCAGACATGACCAGTGCACCCACTGCAGCCACCCAGAACACCTAACCAAGTCACCCTGGGGTTTCTGACTACAAACTTCCGAGAGAATAAAGACTTGTTTCAACACATTGAGCTTTGGAGTTGAAAACTAAACTAGAAATTACCACACCAAACATTTATTTTTAACTCAATCAAATAAAAAAGTAAAATCTGACTTGTGATTTGAAAGTAAATAGAAAATAATGATAGTGAAAGGGTGGAAGGGAGAAAACATGGCAGAGAGAATTAACCCATTTTAAGTATGTATCAAACTTGAAAATGCCATTGGGAAGTCGTCACTGCACATGCTGACTTAAAAGTAAACACAAAAGAGGTAATAAAAAGATATTGATAAAGCTATCCACACTTCTGTAGCTAAACCAGAAAAAAAAAACATTGGTCAAGTGAAATTGCTATTAGATCTCAATTTTCTACAGGTCAAAAAGCCAAGACTTCTGTCTCTGCATAGGTGGTAAATAGATTAGTGTCCTGGCTCTGGGATTAACAAGAGAAGATTCAATACTAGGGGAGATCAGTGGAGGAAAGTGTATAACTGTTATTATGTTGAAACCCAGGAGCTAACACCTAGATGCTGCAAAGTGAAATTTTAATAGAAGCCTGGACATAGCAGGAGAATGAAAACAGCCCAGTAAAAAAGGCAAAGTAGTCTATACCAAGTGAGCAATGATTAAAAGTATTGTATGCGAGGTCTTGGCCCAGGAACAATTCCTGCCCATGCACTGAGGCTACCCACACAGAGGGATGAGTGTGCACCCGCCCCGGCCTGAGGGGAGTGCAGGGCACCTCCAGCTCCTGCTGCAGGAGCTTCTTGGCTCTGCACAACACTCACCTTCCCCGCACCCAAGTTCACCCTTTTGTCTACCTCCAAGAGTCCTGTCACTGAGCTGAGGACAACCTTTCAGACCCCTGAGTGGGTACCATCCCAGGGCTGGGCTGAACATCTGGGAAAGGAGCACTGGGCCCGTTCAGCTCCTGCTGCAGAGGCTTTTTCCACAAATCCCTAAACCCCCAAGACTGCCCTATTGTCTGCAAGGTCCTTGGCCGAGGAACAGTTTCTGCTCCTGCACTGAGGCTACCCACGCAGAGGGGTGAGTGTGCAACCGCCTGGCCTGAGGGGAGTAGTGCATGGCACCTCTAGCTCCTGCTGCAGGGGCTTCTTGGCTCTGAACAACCCTCCCCTCCCCGCAAGCAAGCCCATTTGTCTGCTTGGTCTTTGACATCCAGAAGTCCTGTCCCTGTGCTGAAGACAACCTTTCAGGCTGCCTGCCCTATTGGCTGCAAGGTCCTTGGCCCGGGAACAGTGCCTACTCCTTCACTGAGGCTATCCACCCAGAGGGGAACAGTTCCTGCTCCTACACTGAGGAGATCCACCCAGAGGCCGTCACAGCATAGATTGGACCAAGACGCCAAGGCTCTCATGGCTGAATTTGGAGGAAGAGATGGGCAGGCGTCAATGCAAGAATTCCACCAACAACCTGAAAAGCAATATGGCAACACCAGATTCCAGGGATTACACAACAAGAAGACTTCAACACCCTATTCCAGAAAAAGTAAAAGAAAGCAGCTTTAAATGTAACATTATGAAAATGGTAGGGGACCTTAAAGAAGATGTGAAAAACTGCTGTAAAGAAGTGGAGAAGACAAAGAAAATGGTAGAAGAAATGAATAAATCTCTCAAAGATACCCAAGAAAATCGGGATAAAGCAATCAAAAAGGTAATGGAAACAGTTCAAGGCATGAAAAATGAAATGGAGGTAATGAAGAAAAGAAAAACCAAGGGAAGGCTGGATCTGGAAAATATGGGTAATCAATCAGGAACTACAGAGACAAGCATAACCAACAGATACAAGAGATAGAAGAAAGAATCTCAGATACCAAAGATACTATAGAGGAAATAAACTCA